>JAMPIV010009416.1:487500-687500 GCA_024509875.1 Oreohelix idahoensis | reverse complement strand
TAAACTGTGCTTTGTTCGTTTCTCCGTGCTGCCTCTTCTGCCTGTCTTGCAAGGTCATCCAGAAATGTCCTTTTGTCAGCACGGGTTTGACGTTTTACTTCCTTGTCCAGCTGACTGTACTGTTCACTATATATTGCCTTTAACCTGGGAGACTTAGCTTCTGTTTTCTTCCTTTTCATTTCCTTTCTCTTCGCTATGGTGTTTAGCGTTTCTGGTGTTATCCAGTCTTGGCTCTTTCTTTCCTGGAATCCCAAGCATGACTTGCTGCTTTCTTTGTATATTGTTGAGATGGTGTTGAATTTCTGGTCCACATCGTCGGTCTCTGTTCTTTCCTGGCTTTTGATAATCAGATATCGTCTCTTTACGTCGACCATGAACGCTTTTCTGGTGAGGGGGTCCTTAAGTTTCGTGATGTTATATCTTTTCTGTTTGACTGCAACTGGTCCAGCAGCTCTGAGTTTCACCTTCAGTCTTGCTACTACTAAGTGATGATCACTTCCCACTTCTGCGCCTCTTCTTGCTTTTACGTCTTCTAGTGATCACGGAGCTCTACAACAGTACATCTTTTGTCATCACAAAAACAACCAAACAATGGCTTGTTGTCTGGGTCAACTCCCCAATAATCACTCGTCATTCAACACTTTAGCACATGGGAGAGAAAATAAATTCCCATCTAGCGCTAACCACGTCTGAATCTGAACTGACTATCTTATTTTTTTTCGATTTACCACTATAACATGAATATAAAATTTAAAAAAAAATGTTAAACACCCACTTTTTAAAGCACTAAAAACCTAAATATAATTTCTCAAAGAGTTTATAGTTTGCAATCAAAAAAATGTAACATTTAATTGAAAAAAAGCGTGTGGTGCTTAAACGCTTATCATATATTTTATCCTTAAGTGTCTAATGAAGTATAAAGCAGAAGTTAATTTCATGCAGAATCACCGCCAAACGCTTTTTTGTCAATTTGATGTTACATTTTTTTTACTGCAAGCTATAAACTCCTTGACAAATTTCTTTTAGAGCGTCAATATTAAATGGCTTTTTGCTGGTTAATTTGATGCAATCAATTTCTTCAATTTGTAAATTAGGCGATAATTGGGTCACAACATGACTGCTGTATGCTGATTTGCCAAAAGTTCACGCACCTCGTGAAGTTTCAACATTTCTCTCAAGAGAGAAAATTTTGTTGGAAAGAATCCACCTAGATTTTTTGCAGTTATCGCCCATTTCCGTGCTGAGGCAATACAAATAAAAATTATTATTAATTTTAAGTTTATTCATTTTATTATTTTTACGACTGATTATTGTATTGTCAAGGGGAATACACAACTATGCCAAGTTTCAGAGCTATTGTACTTCTCGAAGTGATTGAAAAAATCGATTGCAAGATTTCACGGTGATTTGAGCGTGACATACAAGGCAAGTTAAAGAAAAGCGTGTAAAAATCGCAACAACTCATACTTTGTCACGAATCGTTCACCCACAACTCCGTGCACCGTGCTCCGCTCTCACTATTCGAACCAAAACAAACTCAAATAAAGATTCCTAAGGAACATAATAATCATTTATCTCCCTTTTCTAAATAAGTCTTTAGTTCATCTATTCTTCTACCCTTACGTTATTTTATATAGCGTTTGCAAATTTCGAAACGTTAGACATCCCGACTGTCTATAAGCTAAATTCGCGACCTTCTCTTAAGGAGCATAACTTACGATTAGCCTCCCTTAGTACCAAATTAAAACCGCTCACAGTTTTTTCTCCCATATAGTGAGGTCTAAAGTCTTTTACTACCGCTATGCAAATATTATAAACTATAATTTCACACTCGATCCCTGTAGTCACTTACTGACCTCAACCTTCCTGTACTCAGATCATCTGCCCATTGTAATAACCATGCATGAAAACGTCATTCCAAATTCAGAACCAGAGAAACCGACTTTCAACTATACAAAAGCAAACTGGCAAGCCCTCCAGTCAGAGCTGGAAGTGATGGAATATGAAGACATGGAATCAGATAATACTGACTTGTGGGCCAATGAAATTCTTCAAATAGCAATAAAGTATATACCAATTAAATATATGCCACAGCACTCAAAACCAATAAATAACATTAATAAGAAAAGACAAACTCAGTGGAATAAAGAACCAGTTGCCTGGTGGAATAAAAGCTGTGCAGAAATTCAAGAGAGAAGAAAAAGAGCCCTACAAAAATATAGAAATAACAGAACAGAAGAAAACTATGATGAGTATACACATATTAGAAATGAATCTAACAATAATATTTAAAGCCAAAAAAAACTAATTGGAAGGAGTTTTGTCAGTCACTTAAACCTTGCACTCAAATTAAAGAAGTATGGAAAAAGCTTAATTCAATTAAAAGGAACAATAAGAAAACAATAATGATAACAATCAATCTACCAAAGAGAGCAGAAACAGATAAAGAAAAAGCTAATGCACTTGCTGAGTATTTCTATAAAGTCAGTGCAAAAAGTAGTCTTGGACAAGAAGAAAATGAGAGAAGAGAAAGACTTAGGATACAGTTTTCAAAGGAACTACCAGACCAGATACAAGACTATTTAGATGCTGATACAACAGAGGAAGAAGCAACTAGTGTAATAAAAGAGAAATCTAATACTGCCTCAGTGCATGATATACTTAGTTAATGATACCCTTAAGAAAGTACGCAAAAAAAACTATAAACATAATGATAAGGGTGGGATTCAGGCTGACATCAAAATTACCACTCCTATCGACACCAGGTATTAAAGTGCAAGATATAGGTGTCTTCTCTGGTTTATGATGTTGCTGTGTAGGTTGTGGTAGAGTAGTTCCCAGAGTACAACACAGACAACATGATGTGTAGAGTCATAAAAATGGTAACTTCAATTTACGTTTTATACCATTTATTGTACGCCACAAAACAGTCATGATATATATGTCATCACCAACATAGTCCAAGAAATTCAGCATTCAAAATAATATTAGTGCCAGCTGATAGTCATGTAGAATCCAATATTCAATATTCATAGTGTAAACAAATAGCTCCCGTATATTTGATATCATAAAGTTCTGGTTCGTGAAGCTGTATAAATAATAATATGCCTCAGATCTGAATGTCTAAAGTACATACATATTAATTCTGCAACAGTGTCAGCTGCAGCTCATCAATGTTCATAGATAATAATCAATACTCCCTTCCTGATGCTAGCAGATCAGATGTGTGCAATAAGTCCATTTATCGTCTGCACGTGAAGCATACATGGAGTTCAGGTCAACCCGACCTTTATAACATTCCTAAGTCTAACCATCTGACTTGGACGTGATCTCTGATATAACGAATCCTGGAACACAGACAATAGTCTTGTTGGTCTAGAGCGACCCATATATGTAACCAGTTCAGGTATATAGATACCGGTGGCGAAATCCTAATCAAAGTACCTCTCCATTTTGAATCACACAAGCGAGCAAAGAGCGACAAAATGACGAACTTCTAGATGATAGCGTAAAGTTCAATACAAGAGGAATTACCTTTTTTCGAAATCAACCACTGAAAATATGCCTCCAGGCAGGCTTGAATAACACTGGGAAATAGTCTAGTTAGCTAACTAACTCACAAAGACAATGTATTTCCCTCAGAAAATCACAAGACGCAGATTGCGTCCGCTCGCTGCTCAGACCATTTCTTAACTCCCCGAGCTGGGCGGAAACCACAATCGAACTCTCAAAGTCTAGACATGCGCAGAAAGCATCTACCTGAGTATCAATTCACACAAGACGATTCTAAGAACATACGAGATAAAAGACATACACTATCGCTCCTTTTATGGTCATGAACCGCAAACCTTAAGACAGGTTTCAGACATCTACAACAGTAGACTGATACTACCAAATAAGGAGATATGGTCACGCTTCGTTCAAGAAATTATAGACCGAACGTGTCTCAACACAAGAGTAGGTAAACTCATAAAAAATAGTAGTCTCAAAATCTCGAGTTATGTCCCGTTGACTGTAAAAAATATAATACACATTTCAGTCAAGAAAATGATCATACAAAGACTTTTTTACGAAAAAATGATTCGTGCGTAACATTGCCGCACCCTCCCGGGAAAAAAAAAAATGAAACATTTTTTTTTTAAATCCTGGAGCCGGAAAAATCTAGGCTCCTAACGCACGTATGATGCGCGGATATATACCTAACAAACTAGCTCAACGCATGGAGCGAAACTGAGATCATATCTCAGATCTTTAGAGAAAAAATTTATCTAACTATAAGCGTATATATTCCAGGAAGGTGCCACCAACACACGCCACAATGATGGCAACATCATAATGAAAGTCAAATTACACTCATGCCAATATATGAAATTAAATCTATTATTATAATATCATGCAATGTGTTGCAAATAGCGGTGTAATATACTAATATACCGCACTATACTATTACATTATATAATGCATCAGTAATTATTAACTAATACATGTGTTGTTCTTCGTAGATAAGAATACAATCAAATAGAAGAAGATGTGAACATCATCCGCTCCCAATCTAGGACAGGACTTGATATCATCAAAGTTCCACAATGGACATAATCTCGCAGACTTCAATGATGT
This sequence comes from Oreohelix idahoensis, assembly GCA_024509875.1. NCBI lineage: Eukaryota > Metazoa > Mollusca > Gastropoda > Stylommatophora > Oreohelicidae > Oreohelix > Oreohelix idahoensis. The sequence continues at coordinate 682,883 of JAMPIV010009416.1, read as the reverse complement.
GCTGCGAAAATATCAATAACACAAATCTTAAAGATAACTGTTAACTCTCTTAACACAATCATGAAAATATATTATCTAAATGTGGCCGAGTGATCTTTTGGCCCGTATATCACTTACTAAGCCTTCTTAGATAATTACATGGTACAATGTTATAAATTCCTAAAAAAACAAAATAAGTGAGAAAATATTTGCTAACATGTCATTATAGTATTGGACTGTATATCAGGAAATATATATGACAGAAGAATCATGCGGAATCGTGTGGGCATCTGGACAGAATGTCTGCCATCACATTATCCGAACCACGGATAGCTCGCACCGAGAAATGAAATGGTTGAAGAGCTATGGCATAACGGGTGGACCTCGAGCTCTTCAAGTTTTTGCTTTGAATAGCAGTAAGCGCTTTTTGGTCGGTTTCCACAATGAAGTGTGCGCCTAGAAGAAATCTTTGTAACTTCAGAATAGACCATACCATAGCCAATAACTCACGGTCTAAAACCGAGTAATTATTTTCTGCAGCATTTAATTTCCTAGAGATATACATCACCGGATGCAGAGTATCAGAATACTCCTGCATTAGTGCTGCCCCAATCCCAGTTGACGAGGCGTCACTTCGAAGAACACAAGTTTTCTCAATAGTAGGTAACCTAAGAATAGGTGGAGATGAAAATAGGGCTTTAACCTGGTCCAATGAGGATTGACATTCTTTAGACCAGCGGATCAGATTAGGCGACCCTTTCTTCAATAAAGTAGAAAGCGGTGCCATAATGGAGGACAGATTCGGAATGAATCGTCCGTAGAATTGGATCAAACCTAATAGACTCCGTACTTGTTTCTTCGTCTTAGGGACCAAGATATTAAGTACTTTTGAAACATTGTGGTCCTCTGTCTTTAAAAGACCATGACCAACACGATGCCCCAGGAAAGAAATCTCACTAAATCCTATAAAGGCTTTAGAGGGTTTTGCAGTCAAGTTATACTCGCGAAGAGAAGACAGCAATTCGTATAAACCCAAATAGTGATCTTCCCAGGAATCACTGAACAGACAGATATCGTCTAAGTATGCTATGACATCTGTACGATATGCGAGAATTCGCCGCATCATGCGTACGAATGTAGCAGGGGCGTTCATAAGACCAAAAGGCATGAAATTCCATTGGAATAAACCCCTAGGTGTAGAAAAAGCTGTAAAAGGCTTGGCACGTTCAGTTAGAGGAACTTGCCAATAACCTTTAGACAAATCTAGTTTGGTAAAGAATCTAGAATTAGAAAGTTTGTTGAGTAGCTCTTCCAATGAAGGCATAGGTTCAGCATCGAACTTCGTAACTTGGTTCAATTTGCGATAATCTACGCAAATGCGAATGTTATTATCTTTCTTTCGAACAATAACCATAGACGAAGAGTATGCTGAAGTGGATGGTTCAATGATTTCCAAACGTATCATTTCATCCAATTCTTTTTCGACTTGTGACTGGAAATGGATAGGTATTGGATAAGGACTGACTCTGATAGGATTATGATCAGTTAGCACAATGTCATGTTCAATGACATGTGTGTGTCCCGGGATGCCTGTAAGAACATCCTGAAATGTTTGCAACATCGAAGAAACTTGTCGATGTTCTTCAGCGGAAAGATTTGGAGAAACGGTCACGTTTTTCCAAGATTCCGTAGAATAAAGTGGGACCATAGGAAGAGGAAGATTGACATCAGAAAAAGTAGTTTCCTCATCCTGTATAACTGACAGAGATGAGTACTGACCATGAGGTGCTTGAGAATTGTCCGTTGCCTGGAAAATAGGCTGCAAATAGTCAGGTCTTTCATGAAATTCCGTGAGCATATTTATGTGGAAGGTTTTATGCTTTCCATCAATATCGACAACATAGTCGACATCAGAAATTTTGGAGACTATTGCATATGGACCTTTCCATGCAATTAGAAGTCTGTTCTCCCTTGAAGGAAGTAGAACGAGAGCTTTGTCACCTGGACAAAGTTGTCGCAGACATCTATTTTTATTTGCAAACTGCCTTGCCTTTTCTTTAGCAAATTCGGAAGAAGAAGTTGCTAGTTTGCATGCCTCGATGATCTTTTGCCTAAGAGCAATAACATACTCATAAGAAGATTGAGTTTCTTAGCTAATATTATCGGCAGTAATTAGATCGTGAAGTAAAGACATAGGGCCGCGCGGTTGCGCGCCAAAGACAAGTTCAAAAGGGGAAAACCCCGTATGTTCATTGGGGACCTCTCTATATGCAAAGAGAGCCGCGGGTAAGACCCTGTCCCAATCCTGAGGATGATCCTCAGTTATCTTCCCAAGTAAAGTTTTCAGAGTCCTATTCAACCGTTCGACTAACCCATTAGACATTGGGTGATAGATACTGCTGAGAGACCTTTTAATATGTAGCATAGACATTACCTGTGACATAGTGTCCGATATAAGTTGAGTGCCATGGTCTGACAATATTTCTCCGGGAAAACCCAAGCGAGAAAATATCAGCCAAAGAGCGTCTGCGATATCAGCAGTTGAGATGCTCTTGAGAGGTATAGCCTCTGGCCAACGTGTGCACATATCGACACATGTAAGAATAAATTGATGTCCTCTAGCTTACTTAATTATAAAAGGACCGATAATATCTATTGCCATTTTTCGAAAAGGGCGAATAGGAATGTCAGCAGCCTGGATAGGCGCAGCATGTCGTGGTCCTTTAGATTTGACCTCCTGACATACTTTGCAAGAACGACAGTAAATCCGTATGTCCTTGCTCACAAATGGCCAAAAGAAAGCCGCAAGAACCCTCGACTTTGTACGGGAAAAACCCATATGTCCAGCACATTGCGAGTCATGAGCATGCTGCAATATTTTCAATCTCATACTCTTAGGCACAAGAATTTGAGAATGCGTGGACGTAGCCGAGTCTTGTACCATACGTACAAGTACGCCGTTCTTCATAGAAATCCAAGATTTTCTATTAGTATTCTGATTAGGATCACCTTTTTGTGCTAGAATGAAGAATTTTTGTAAAGAAGGATCTTCTTCTTGCAACTTTATAAATGAGTCATGTGAAATAGTCAAGTGACTATCTTGGTAATTTACCTTATCATTGTTAGTTAATGAAGTTTGAGGAGGATCCAGAGCATGTGCTCTTGTGACCACCGCATTGGTAGCTTCAATGTTTTGCTCCTCCCAAACAGCAATCTGCTGTGGGGTACATTCCCTAACTTCGTGAATACGACCAATAATAAGGTCCGCAATAGGGTTTGGAAGTAGACACGCATGGACATCTCCCGTGAAGAAAGGAGTAGCTATATGTATTATGGCAGTAGGATACTTTTCCAAGGTGCCACCAAATGTGACACATTTGATGACCTTTCCTGTAGCACAGGATGGATTTACAAGAGATTGTCTAACACCAACAGTAGTACATCCAGAATCAAACAACACTGAGACTGGATTACTATTTACAAGCCCCTTATGTAATATAAGAGAACCTCTCCCGTCATGAGCTACATTAGCAGGAAGAGCGGGCAAAGGATGACCACAGCTTAAAGTAGTAACTGTCTTCGGGTCAAATAAAGTACTACATTGGATACATTTATTCGCTCTACCAAAATCAAAAGATGAGCATCCGATAGCATTATGGTCTTTATCATTATTAACCTGTTTATCTGCTCCCTGAGATTCTTGTTGAACAGAGTTTGTCTGTTGATATCTTTTTTTCTTATGTTGCGATCTACCGCGACCATTATTGCCTCTGCAATTATCATTAAAGTCCCTACTGTAATTTTTATCCTGGTTTGAGTTCCAGTTCCCATAACTGTCATTACCATCTCTATACTGCTGAGAAACTTGGTATTGAGGTCTCTGCGAAAAATATTTTCCTCTATACCGATTACCTTTATGAAAATTTCTAAAGTTAACGGGAGTAGAATACCGTGTAGTATTAGGTTGTCTCCAGTTCTGGGAAGAAGAATCACCCTGGAATTGATTGCTATGATTCTGGGCATAATTACGGTTACTCTTTTTATTGAAATTCTGCTGGCTACCCTGAAATTTACGCATAAAATTCGGGCCATAAGGTGCTGCCGAAGCAACTGGCAGACCTTCTTTTACTTTAGAGTTACTAATGGTTATGTGAGGATGCGCAGTAACATACAGGCTACAGTATTCTTCCATTTCTTTTATGTTTTTAGGCTTACGCTCATGAAGAAAAGAAAGAAAAGATTCATTAACAGAAGACATAACCTTGTCTCTAAGTAGTAAGTCCATAAGAGCTTCAAATGTACTTTCTGTCTTAGACAGCTCAACCCATCGTAAAAAAGTAAGACGTATCCTTGAGATGAATTCAGAGAATTCAACTCCAGTTTCTGGTAACATGTTTTTAAATTGAAGACGATATCCGTCCTCGTTAAGTTGGTACTTCTTTAACAATGCTGCTCTGACAACCTCATAGTTGTTCTTGTCAGGCACATCTACCATACCCAACAAAGTCAAAGCATCACCTCTAAGTATCTTGGACAGATGATAAACATATAATGCTTTATCTATGTTATGCACTTTACATGCACTTTCAAATCTATCTAGATAAAATGTTATATCATCAATAGAAGCATTGAATGCTGGTAAATTAAGCTTGAAATCAACAGCATTAGACTTATTAGCAGATGATACCTTATTAGCATCATTAGCATTACTAGACAACTTCAACTTTTCTAACTCCAAAGCTAAGAGTTTTTCTTCATGCTCCATTTTTGCTTTTCTCTCATCAGCCTCTCTTTGTAACCTTCTTTCTTCAGCCTCAGCCTGTAACTTTCTTTCTTCAGCCTCAGCCTGTAACTTTCTTTCTTCAGACTGTAACTTTCTTTCTTCAGCCTGTAACTTTCTTTCTTCAGCCTCAGCCTGTAACCTTCTTTCTTCAGCCTTAGCCATAGCCTCTTTTTCAAGTCTCTTCTCCTGAGATTCTGCTTCTCTTTTTTGTTTTTCCATTTCCATTTGTAATCTCTTTTCATCCACCTGCATCTGCAGTTTTAAATTTTCAGCATCTATTTTCTTTTGTTCAGTTTGTTCTTTCATTTTTTTCTCTTCCATCTTTAATACCTTATCATATTGAGTAGTTGCATATTCTTCCAACTTATCACCTGTCTTGCCAAGGGATTTCCCTTGTTCAATAAAGTAATCAAGTGTAGACATGATGTCTAATATTATGAGTCACAACCTGGAATAATTAATTAACTTATTTCAACCTTAATAGCAACAAGACTTAATAAAGTACTTGTATAATCCCAATGTTTAATCCAACCTCTGTGGGAAACCAGTCTTTGACACCAAACTTGTATTATTCAATGTATAATAATAATATCACAAGTCACTTCTTAATCATCAGTGCACTACATAAATCAGTGCATAACCATCAGTTATTTATCATAACTGCACTACAATAGTGCATAAGCAAAAAACCACCACTTAGTTATGATAAGTGCACTATAAATCAATAGTGCATGAGCATATATGTAACAATAGTGAATGCTAACTATGCAAGAACTATGTAAACAATAACAAAAACAATGTAAACAATAACAAAACAATGTAAACAATAACAAAGATCAAAGTCAATGTAAACAATAACAAAGATCAAAGTCAATGTAAACAATAACAAAGATCAAAGCAATGTAAACATTCGCATAAGTCAAATAAATAAACAGCGAAAACTAAAAAGAAATATCACAAAGAATGTGATGACAAAATGCAAAAATATGACAAACAAATGACGTTACAGTGTATAAACAAAAAAATTTGTAAAGAACTAAATAATAGGAAAGAGTAGACCTACAAATACAAACAAATCAAAACAAAACTAAAGAATGTGTAAAAATACCGAAAACAACACTGACCATATCGTCACAACTAACAAAAATAGCAATAAATATTGCTAACAATTTCCAATTAAGGAAATTGCTCCTAACAGAACGCTATCATAAGACCTCTATGACGTGGTATTTCTTATGACAGTCACCTCCCATCCAGACCCGCAGAAATATAACATATAAATATACAAATACAAATAACATATAACATGTAGCATGTAAACAGTGTGAAAAATGTGAAAGACAGAAGGCTCAGTTAGAACATAAGAGCACAGTTCACAAACAAAACAGGCCACTTAACTTCTATATATCCCAAACGTCAGCACGGTGCAGAACAGGATGTCGTCAGCATTTTCAGGATAGACGATCCAACGTTGATCAACATCTGCTCCTATAGACAGCCATGACGTAGGAAAATGAGCCTCTGAAACCGGAACAATTGTTACGGCACTTGTCCTTCTTCCTTACAGATCAGGAAAACAATTTGCTCGGAACTTGGCCTTCCAACGTCTGAAAACTGGATACCCACAAGCAGCGCCGGGTAGTTTCAAAAAATCAGCAACTGTCAGGAAATCCGGATACTTTCACCAAAATTTCTTGTAAGGTGGTAGTTGAAGCTGTAGTTGTATCTAGTATGATGATGATGTCTGGGTTTGTTGACCCCCTTGATAGCTGGTACCAGAGTAAACCAACATCTGGCCACCAAAAATGATAATGGTGCGCCAAAATGCCAGGTTAAACCAACGACTGGCCACCAAAAATGATAAAAAATCGTGCTGATAACGCGAATGTCGTGGGTTCGTTCCACACACTGGCCACCAAAAATGATAAGGGTGGGATTCAGGCTGACATCAAAATTACCACCCCTATCGACACCAGGTATTAAAGTGCAAGATATAGGTGTCTTCTCTGGTTTATGATGTTGCTGTGTAGGTTGTGGTAGAGTAGTTCCCAGAGTACAACACAGGCAACATGATGTGTAGAGTCATAAAAATGGTAACTTCAATTTACGTTTTATACCATTTATTGTACGCCACAAAACAGTCATGATATATATGTCATCACCAACATAGTCCAAGAAATTCAGCATTCAAAATAATATTAGTGCCAGCTGATAGTCATGTAGAATCCAATATTCAATATTCATAGTGTAAACAAATAGCTCCCGTATATTTGATATCATAAAGTTCTGGTTCGTGAAGCTGTATAAATAATATTATGCCTCAGATCTGAATGTCTAAAGTACATACATATTAATTCTGCAACAGTGTCAGCTGCAGCTCATCAATGTTCATAGATAATAATCAATACTCCCTTCCTGATGCTAGCAGATCAGATGTGTACAATAAGTCCATTTATCGTCTGCACGTGAAGCATACATGGAGTTCAGGTCAACCCGACCTTTATAACATTCCTAAGTCTAACCATCTGACTTGGACGTGATCTCTGATATAACGAATCCTGGAACACAGACAATAGTATTGTTGGTCTAGAGCGACCCATATATGTAACCAGTTCAGGTATATAGATACCGGTGGCGAAATCCTAATCAAAGTACCTCTCCATTTTGAATCACACAAGCGAGCAAAGAGCGACAAAATGACGAACTTCTAGATGATAGCGTAAAGTTCAATACAAGAGGAATTACCTTTTTTCGAAATCAACCACTGAACATATGCCTCCAGGCAGGCTTGAATAACACTGGGAAATAGTCTAGTTAGCTACAGTTCTGAAGTGCGGACATCCTCTTTCTGCAGTTAGTCTATCGACCCATGACGGCACCGGTACACATGTGTTCAACAGAGGATTTGTGAATGGTACCCACGTCTCAGTACTCAGGGATTCGGGGTCAACGACTGTTGGGATTAGACAGTCGCTTGACCACCCTTCTTATTCGACAGGAAGTTGTGTTGTTCCGTTGTGACACTTTATTAATAGGCATTTCATAGTGATTTATGCAAATGTTGTATGATAACAATAATTATTGATTGCAGTATATTAGTAGACCATGTGCCACTAATTGTTCGCCTGAGTAAGGCACAGCAATAATAATAGGTGCAAAAAAATTTTTTTTTGGGTGTATACATTGGATTGTAAAGCGACTTGTAGGTTATATAGTTGACTAAGTGCGTCACAATAATAATTAAATATGGCTACTCTGGAATCTTTTATGAAGATTGGAAAGGAATTTGGCTATAAAGGGGAAGCATTGAAAGAATTTGCTATGGCTGAGTTAGCTAAAGCAAAACAAGAGGATGCTGAACATAAGCGCGAATTAGCAGAACAGGAAGCTAAAGCTGAAAGAAGACGTCTCCAAGATATGGAATTAGAAGAGAAAAGACGTGTTGATGAAGAAAAGAGACTTGTCGCAGAAGAGAAAAAATGCAACATGATAAGGAGATGGAAGAGAAGAAACCCTTTACATTGGCACATTAAGAGAGAGGTTGATGCTTCTTCGATAGGAAGAAATAAAATTAAGAGCTCAGATTGGAAATAATAGCAATAATGGTGATTCAAATACTGCTACTTCAGCAGTTAACAAAAAGGGTAATGACAGATTTAAATTACCTACATTTAACCCTTCTTTTGATGACGTGCCATGCTACATTGCACGCTATGAAGGTGTATGCATTGCACATAAACTAGACAAGTCATTATGGGTTACCAAACTTTGTAATTTTTGAGTGGATAACCTATGACTGCCATTACAACAATGGATGAGTCACTTAGAAACGACTATGATGCTTCTAGAGCAGTACTACTAAAACGTTTCCAACTTGATGAAGAAGGATATAGTATTTAATTCAAAACTATGTTTCCTGAGACAGGGAAAGACTTCTCTGAATTTGTCGCTGCCATACGTCTTACTTTTAATAGATGGGGTCAACTTTCAGGAATTGAGAAATGTTATGATAAACTTGTCTATCTCTTGCTACGGGATAAGGTGTTGTCCTTGGTAAACAGGCCATTTTGGTCTTTCTTACAGGAATGCAAGCCATCAGATCTATCATCTATGGAAGTTTTAGCAAAATAATACTGCACCGCACGTCAATGTGCATATATTAGTTACAGTCAAATAAAAGATTCTCTCCCTGTTGCTTCAGCTACTACGTATAATAATAAAGTAAGAGCCAGATCTCAGAGCCTAGACAGGAATTTCATGCATAAGAGATATAATGATAATAACTGTAATAGGAATAGTAACTTTAACAAGAGTGATAACTATAATAGAGTTTAACAACAATTTCGTAACCAGTTACCTCAGTACAGATATAATAACAATTTTCAACAAAATCCTAATTGGAGAAAACCAAACAATTCGTTCTCTCAAAATGATAATAGAAATATTAACAATCAACATTACCGAAATAGAAATAACAATCAAACCTTCAGAAATCAGGGTAAATCTGATGATCGCCAGACGCAGCGATGTTATTCACGTGGACCACCGAGGTCTGAACATAATGCAGGGGCGGCACTGACTAGCAGTGTACCTGTCGGTAATCAGGATTTGAATAATCAGGTTCACTCTTCTGCAAGTTACTCATTTGACTTTGATGTTGCTTCTCGTTGCCAGGAATGTCTAACTTTATTTCAGAAAGACAGTACTACAGTTCTGAAGTGCGGACATCCTCTTTCTGCAGTTAGTCTATCGGCCCATGACGGCACCGGTACACATGTGTTCAACAGAGGATTTGTGAATGGTACCCAAGTATCAGTACTCAGGGATTCGGGGTCAACGACATAAGTTTACTGCATACGCAGGCAATGCTATTATACGGCTATCAGCCAGTAATGTCCACACATGTAACACTATATTTTCAAGTTTTGGTCTCTGTACCATATTGGAAAATGATGAGGGTACTCCTCATGATGATGTTCACAATGATATCATATCTGATATTGTTGTAACCCAGGACATTAACTCTACGTGCACAGCAGTTGTCACTCAAGTTGACAAAGTTGTGCCTACATCTTATGATGTATTCATAGATGTTGGCACATCTATCAGAACTAAACTCTCGGACACGCACTGTGTATTCCCGTTGTGGCCTTTGATCACTGGGATACTCGTATCATCTATTATAACGTTCACCAGTGTAGTTGATTACTTATTTTCCATTCATTTCCCACGTCCTTTTAACATACTATTTTGGGTTATTTTGTTCATTGCCGTGGTCAGTAATATTTCTGTGGATAGTAACAATGGTCATATAGCTGTGATGGTTCATCCTAGTACTGACATGCCTATGTATTTCAGGTCTCAGCCTGTGATGACTCCGCAGTTCCAGTCACCATTTGGTATATTTCTTATAAATATGCTCAAAGAATTCCATACAAGACCTGAGCATCTATAGTCTATTTTCCATGACAAGGATGACAATGTCGTTAGCTTTTGTCATTATTCTAACTTATCAGTGATTCAGTAAGAGGAATCGTCCTTCCCTGATATTCACATGTCTTTACCCGTACCTACTTTGAATTCTACGGAATCTTGGCAAGATGTTGATATATCATCTTCTTTAACATTTCAACAACGTTTCCAGGTATCCTATGTTTTATAATATTTTTCTGATGTTCTTACTCACCTACCTGGTCGAACATCCGTTATCTCTCATGATATCATCCTTACTGATGATATTCCTGTCCGTCTACGTCCATATCTTGTGCCACTACATTATCAAAACAAAAGAGAACTCGAACTAAATCAGATATTGAGTTTAGGAATTATTGAAACTAGTAATTCTCCATATTCTTCACGATTGGTTATTGTTCGGAAAAAGGATAATAATATTAGATTATGCGTAGATTATCGTAAACTAAATGGTAAAACCATTTCAGACGCGGAACCTCATCCATTACTTGACGATCTATTTGATTGTCTTTCCAACGCTAATCTTTTAACTAAAATAGATCTCACTAATGATGCGCAAAATTATGTCTCATAGATATGATATTATAACATACATTGATGATATCTGTTTGTTTAGTTCATTTTTTGAGGAACACTTCGTAGGACTTCATTCTTTACTGGATACTCTTAGGATCAATAATCTTACTGCAAGACCTACAAAAATCCAGATTGCATTTAAGGAACTTACTTTTCTTGGTCATACTATTAGTTCTGGTCGTCTTCAGACTATACCTCAAAATGTCTCCAAGATCCTTAACTTATCTAACCCTACTACGAAGAAACAAGTTCGCAGTTTACTGGGACTAGTCCAATACTGCAGTCGATTTATTCCTAATTTCTCTAATATCGCAGCTGTGTTGTCATCCCTTATGCGAAAGGGAATGCCAACGAAGGTAAGCTGGTCAAATAATTGCAATATAGCATTTAACAAAATTTTAGATGTTTTTTCTAAACCTCCTATTCTGAGGCTACCTGATATTGCCAAAGTCTATATTATCCGAACAGATGCTAGTAATTTTGGGCTCGGAGGATCCTTACTTAAAGAGCACGAAGGATGTCTGCATCCTGTCTTGTCGCAAACTGTCTGATGCTGAGATGAAGTACTCGGTAATTGAAAAAGAGCTGCTATAAGTGGTCTGGTCGATACAAAAATTGGAGCGTTATCTACTGGGAGCGCCGTTCATCATCCAGACGGACCAAAAAGCGATAGCTGCTTTAAAGCGAGCAAATCACAGAAACCCAAAGCTCGCACGTTTCGCAATTTTGCTACAACCTTATGACTTCGATATAGAGTTTATTCCCGGATCTGACAATGTCGTTGCAGATTCGCTCTCAAGAAATCCATCGTCAATGCCTGAATACTGATCGTTGCTCCAGAGATGGTCAAGTCACAAACGTGATGTAAATCACGAAATGGTCAAGTCACTAGACTGATGTTGATCACGGAATAGTCAAGTCACAAACCTGATGTTAATCATGGAATAGTCAAGTCACAAGACTGAAGTTAACCACGAAATGGTCACGTCAAAAGACCGATGTTAATCACGGAATTGTCAAGTCACAAGACTGATGATAATCATGAAATGGTCAAGTCACAAGACTGATGGTTATAAAGAAACGTTCGAGACATAAGACTGTTTAATGTTTAAGGAACTTTCAAGTCTTTCATGCCTTTATCAAGAGACATACATATTATTGATGCATGCAGGTCAATTTCGTGTCCAGCTAGAAATAGTGCATGTTACTCACATTTATGGTCAACAGACTATTTGTTCATGAATGTCGAAATCATTAAAATCTAACAGCACACGGTGATCAAATTTCAAATGTACAGAATTGTTGCAGGAATGTATACCTTACTCAAGTTACTTGCCAGGATTAGTTGCTGCTTGACTAAAACACTGAACTTTATGATATACATTATCACTATTACTTGTAGGAGAACAACATTTATTCTTTACTACTTCGGACGTTGTGTGATACACGGATGGTGGAACTCTTTTTCCTGGATTTTAAAACTTACTGGACTATATGTTCTCAATTGCACATATTATTTATTATTAATAATGTTCATTAATACACATTTTAAATTATAACATTTAGTTAATTAATTAAACGTAATAGAATTAGTAGACAGATTAATTATTTTATTTACATAATTTATTCTTTGATTTGTAAGGCTTTTAGATAGATAACTCATGATTTATTTTTCCTTCTATGCAATTTTTCTTACTTCCCTTTCCTTTTCTAGGTTAACCTTTTTTTACTTCAATATCTTCTTTACCATCTGACTTAGTTAGTACTTTTCTTGAGTATATGGTCTCTTATTTAACTTACAATTTTGTCTCACTTTGATTTCATAAATAACACTATTTTATCTCACATTTATATTGCCTACCATTTGTTCCATTTTTCTTTCTAAATTTCTTTCTTTAAAATTACATAGTACTTAATTATACTATAAAAATGCTTATAATTAATTTACGTTACGTTCTTATTATGTATACTGTTCAAAAAAAGAAACGCATAGCTATCCGAGGGCGCGTTTTTATGAGTTTGTAAGTAAAATTTGATGCTAGGGTATATAAAAACTAGCCTCAAATGTTCCGTACAGTGTCACATGCACGTGTTGACCTGAATTGCGTTCGTTTTTGTAATCGTTACAACGCAGTGGTCAATAGTGTATATGACGCAATGTTTGACCACAGCTCATGTTGCGCGCACGTGAAAGCAACAACATTTGGGGTGAACACTATTCACTGACTACGCAACTGAAACCCTATAAAAGGATAACGCTACACACAAAAAAATTCAGTTAATTTTCAAGCAGACATTTATGCCGTCTCTATCGATAAATTTAAGGAACACTGCTATTGGCCGTTTGCACGCAGGCGAAAGTCAAAGTCAGGTTGCCAGGCATCTAAACGTGCATCAGAGTACCATCAGTCGACTTTGGCACCGGTTTTATGCATCCATGCCCAGAAGATGCCAGTCGCTGATCGATGCAAGAGGAGGCCACACACCATACTAATGGGAAAGCCCATACGCCAAAAACTCTCGTGACCCAGATGCAAAAAACCTGTCAATTGATTGGTTGAACCCTAAGGTATTCTTTTGTGCATTTTGAACAATTAACTCATTAAATTAAAAAAGTTATTGAATGTCAAAATTATGGCTATGTGTGTGCCTTCAGTAGCTATGCGTTTCTCTTTTTTGGACAGTATAGAAAGATTAACTGAAGTTTAAAACAAATGTTGGGAAAGGTTACGACTAAGTATCCACAAGATTGGGATAGAATATTACCCGCTATTCTCTTCGCCTATAGAGAAATTTACAACGAAAATACGGAGTTTGCGCCATTTGAATTATACTGTTCAAAAAAAAGAAACGTATAGCTACTGAAGGCACACACATAACCACAATTTTGACATTCAAAAACTTTTTTAATTTAATGAGTTAATTGTTCAAATTGCACAAAAGAATACCTTAGGGTTCAACCAATCAATTGACAGTTGTTTTGCATCTGGGTCACGAGAGTTTTTGGCGTACGGGCTTTCCCGTTAGTATGGTGTGTGGCCTCCTCTTGCATCGATCAGCGACTGGCATCTTCTGGGCATGGATGCGCCGAACTGGTGCCAAAGTCGACTGATGGTACTCTGATGCACGTTTAGATGCCTGGCAACCTGACTTTGACTTTCGCCTGCGTGCAAACGGCCAATAGCAATGTTCCTTAAATTTATCGATAGAGACGACATAAATGTCTGCTTGAAAATTAACTGAATTTTTTTGTGTGTAGCGTTATCCTTTTATAGGGTTTCAGTTGCGTAGTCAGTGAATAGTGTTCACCCCAAATGTTGTTGCTTTCACGTGCGCGCAACATGAGCTGTGGTCAAACATTGCGTCATATACACTATTGACCACTGCGTTGTAACGATTACAAAAACGAACGCAATTCAGGTCAACACGTGCATGTGACACTGTAAAGAACATTTGAGGCTGGTTTTTATATACCCTAGCACCAAATTTTACTTACAAACTCATAAAAACGCGCCCTCGGATAGCTATGCGTTTCTTTTTTTGAACAGTATATTATAGTAGACCTCACTTTAAGTTTATTGACTACGGAGTCATTCTCGATTCAGTACCATTATGTATACTTACTTTGTCTCGACTTTCTTTTGACTTACAATACATTAGGACAACGCCTGAACATTGTTAATTGTAAACATATCTAGTTGCTTATCCATATGAATTTTTTCGCGATTTTTTCTTAAACGTCAGTTCGAATTTTTCGTGTAAGTGTTTTGTCATATTTTTGAAAAGAAAATTAATTCTTAATTTTTTTTAACTTACCGGGAGAGGAAATTGTTAAAGAAGATTATAATGTATTTTACATGTTGACCACACTAAGTTTTGTTAGCAGTTTAATATACGCGGTAACAATTCTATCTGGGGCCAACATGATGTATTTATGCACTTATATGAATTGTAAATGAACGCGATATAGAGACTCCGTCACTAGGTAATGATGACGTATTAGGTGCTGCGCTAATTTATGCAGACCGTTAGTCGAGGACTTCTGTTAGAATCATCCGTCCTAGTCAGACGTGTTTTATGAGCTCCCGTTTTCGGATGAGAATTCAAGTATTTTTTGTCAAGTGGCATGTATGTTGGAGGCCGCCACTTTGTTTATGATGACTCCGGACTTATGAAGAAGTTCCGTGGATATTGTAGAAGTAAGTCTACTATCGATTTTTAGCATCGTCACGTTTCGTCCACATTACTTGGATGATAACCTGTTCTAAGGCATCTTTAGTACAGCGGCGAGATGTGTACAGATGAACAGACTGACTGAGACGTTCTATGCCTTATCTAATGTTTTGTTTTCCTATGCATGTAATACCATGAAGAATTATCGTATCGTCACTATTAAACATGCCGTGTTCCGTGGACCCAGCCACGAAGATCGTTATCAACTTTATTCAATTCATGCACTGCCTTGACACCCACTTCATTCAATGTCGTGTCAGCACAGTTTATAACAAATCTCTCCTACGCACACAAACCCCAACGCAACAGAGGCTATTGTGTGTTCCAGCACTCATAGGTATAGCTGGTAACGAGTTGGCAGACCAGAACGCCAAGAATGGAAGAATAACTAAAAACAATATAAGAACAGGACTGAGAAAGTCAGAGATCAAGAGCCAAGTGAAGATAACTATAAACGAGGAATGGAAGACAACATGGAAGAACAGTAGAAAAGGCAGACACGCGTTCAAACTGCTGAAAGAACCAACAAGGACGTGCCACGTCAGAGAAGAATTAAAGATACCATCGAACAAAAACTGTGGCGTCTCCGTCTTTGTGCAGCATACTTTATTATAGAGGAACCACACTGCTGTCACATATATGTAAATAGTACAGCAGTGATTGTCCACTTTTGCCCTCCCCCCAATCTAGCTTTATCAGATATTGAATCTGAATTTTCATTTAGATAAGGTGTGGTGTGTTTGTCTCGTGAGTTAAGGAATAAAAATAAATATCCCCTAGACAACACTCTTAGTTACTGGGTGTTTGACCACACACACACACATAGGACTGTTTTTCTTTCCACAGCATCATAGACTTACGTGCAATTTGTTTGATAATAATCTTTGTCAGATATATGAGATATATGGTAATTTTTTTCAGAACCGCTCGTACGCGTAATTGTTCATCAATCACCAGGTTTTCTTTTTAAAGAAGCAGCTAATGACTGCATTCTGAATTCACGTCAAGTTCATAGCGTCCCTAACTCTATAAACTGACTTCTAGAGTGGGCGAGTTTTGGTGGATTTATAAAATAAGGAAAAAAAAAAATTTTCATCTTCTTTTTGTTATAATTTTTCATTTCCACCGTTAGTAATAGTAGTTTTTTTTTTCTAGTTATTAGCCTGATCTACCATTTATTTGGCTTAGTCGTCTGTAATAGGAGCCTAGTGCCAGTTAATAACAGCGATAAATTAGATAACTGATAACGGGAGGAGGTATCTCAATTAAATAATATTAATTCTTTTTTGGGTTTTCTCGTAGGTTGGTTAGGGATAGAGTTTTTCTCTCCTTCTTTCTGTCTCGGGTATGTCACAGTCAGTTATTTGCCATGGCTGAGCGTGCTAAACAAAGAGCAATGCTAAGAGAGGAAGCAAAGGAAACAAGATTATGCGCTAGGCGTTGCTCCTAAGTGTGTATGCATTTAAAGTAGGATACATACCACGAAAACAAAATGTGGGAGCAGATTTTATGAGTCGAAATTGGAGCAGTGAGGAAGAAAGGGAAAGTAAAGGTAGCAATAACTCTCACGATACTGATAACAGCAGCGCTATTTTCATAGAGGAGACATAAAAGGGTTTCATGTCTTCAAGCCCGGACGAACTGTCACATATATGTAAATAGTGCATCAGTGACCGTCCACTTTGCTTCTCCCCCATCTAGGTTTATATTATTTGCTATACGAACGCCACGAAACTCACTGACTGTATTCTCACCTCTGAAGCCACGCCTATTTTTGTGTTGACATGTGCTGTCATGGTTCACTTTCGTTCGGACAGGGAAAATTATAGTCAACAAAAACCCTGATTCGCTCTTGCAATTATCACGCAAGCCGTTTGGCAATTAAGCATGGTGAAACAGACCGAAGTGCGCGTCTGATAAAATCGTTCTTTGATCAGGGAAACATGCGGACAAGACGCCTGCCGCTAACGGTTTGTTTGAAGAATCAAGGGTGATAAAACTAAAGAAGTACCTTGGAAGGTTACAATTTCAGGGGGACTCAAATTACATAATTGATATTCGGCAGGCGGAGATAATCAAAGACAAGCCAGAGGTTGTCGGTCGGCATAGGTGAGCAAAAAATCTTTAATTCAGGAATCGAACCGTAGATTTGCCCTGACCGTAGGTGTAGATTTTCACATTAAGGAGCAAAAGAACGGCATTGATGGATATACCTCGTCTCTCCTAAAGTCATTATCAGTTGCTCAAGTAACTTTCTGGAATAAGTAGCTCAATATCCTAGGAGTTCTCGTAGAAAATGAATTATTTAGATTCGTGGAGATATTTCCATCTTTCTCTGTTGTGCGGTAATTTATATGCTAGCCTTTAAGTGATTTAATGTGTTAAAGCTTTTTCATTATATTTCACTTGGATTTTCTGTGTTAATTGAATAGCGTATTAAATGACATATAGCTAATTTTTTCTAGCCGTAACGTAAATTTAATTACTCGCTATTCTCCAGAGAGAGACGCTTTAATTTACTAGTACATACATTAGGCAACTGTCTACAGAAGGAAAATATATTTACTTCTATCCTTACTTAGTCGTTCCCCTTCTACCGTGAGGTGTAGAGATTTGGAAGAGAGAGCGCCAGACCATTCTATCAGCTGTCTTCTTCCTGGCCTGGTTCCATTCTAGTCCTCGGTCCTTCAAAGATTGTCTAATGTTGTCCTCCTAACGGACTCTGGGTCGCCCTGGAGGTCTGGATCCCTGGCTCTTTGTTTCCCATGCTTGTCGTGGTAGCCGATCTTCTCCCATTCTGCAGACATGGCCAAACCATCTTAGTTGAGACTGTTCTATTTCGGTCTGCAGCGGGTGGGATTTTATGCCTTGACGTATCGTCTGGTTGCGGACCATGTCTCTTCTTGTTACTTCAACCACCTTCCTCAAATACCTTATTTCGGAGGTTTGATCTGGCTTTTGAGGGTTGTAGTCATTGCCCATGACTCGCATCCATATGTCAAGACTTTACTTCTATCCATTTTGTGTTATTTTATCAATTACTAGTGTTCATATCGAGCGTTAAAAGCGATAGGATAAGCTATACACTTGTGGTTTAAAATATAATTTAATAACGGAGTGGCTAAGAGGTCTCACTTTAATGCGTGTTAGATATAATATTGATATTATGGTTACATGTTTATATTTCTTTCCTAAATCTAAGCTGATCAAAAACCCAGCGAACTAACGGTCTTATGATCATATAAACTTATGGTCTTATGAAGTAAGGTCTTATGGTCCTTTGGTCTTATAATTTTATAAGTATCCAGAAACTTTACAATATTGTTGAGTCTTCTTGCTATGATCTGTGCGGTCCATTTTCTTCATTATAGGAGAAAGACCAAACTAGAACAATAATTATAAATGTTAACTGGACCAGAACAATACCAGATTTTACCTATATCAATCTCATCAGCCAGCTGTGGCAAAATATATAGATTTATTTGACATTTGGCAGTAGTATTTTTCACGGGGCTTTTTACTCCAGAGAACTCACTGTTCAGACTCGGCCATCAACTCTGAGTACAGCCGAAAAATATTTCCAGTAACATTTGTAAAAAAGTAACATAATGTCTCAGCAACCAGATGCTAGACAACTCAGGAAATATATGTATTATTCCTCCTATGACGGTGATCACGGATAGAACCGATGGACTGAGTGGGCATGGCCAGCGGGTTGGCCTGGGCGTCGGTTTGAGGAAGACGGGGGTCGTGACGCTAGATGTGAGCAGTCCTGGGCCAGTGACAGTGGGGAGCCAGAGGTTGGAGCAGACGGACACATTTACTTGCCTGGGAGGCGTGGTGACACCTGATGGTGGAGCGGGCGGGGACATTGGCGGCAAAATGAGTAAAGCGAGGGCAGTCTTTGCTGTTCTCGGCGGCATTTGGAGGTCTTCCCGGTGCGGCACGGGCACCAAATTGGGACTGTGTGAGAGCTGTGTGCTTTCTGTGCTTCTCTGTGGTGCGGAGTGTTGGGGAGTGGTGGAGGGGGAGGTGTCGAAACTGTCCTCCTTCCACACGGTCTGCCTAGGGAAAGTTCTCCGAATCTTTAGGCCAGACATCATCGGCGGCCAAGAGCTACTTATTCTGAGTAACCAGGAGGACATGCACACCATCATGGCTGGCGGACGCTGGAATTGGGTTGGCCGCGTCCGGGGGGACGGACCCTGATGCCATCACAGGAGCAGCTATGCTATGGACCCCCGAGGGAAAGCGAAGGAGAGGCCGGCCAGAGACAACTTAGCGGAGGGCTGTGGGGGCTGAGGTGCGGAGGGTGAACCACAGTTGGGGCCCTGTACGAGGGATGGCCGCCGACCGAGCAGGTGGAATCAATTTGTTGCTGCCCTACAAGACGCCACCAGGCGTGACGGCCGCTGACTGCTTTGACGGTTGGTGGTTATGGATCAAAGAAGAAGAAGGTGATCACCACGTATGAATCTTACTTCAACCAACTGAAGGTAGAGATACAGTATTTATCCAGGAAAACAATTAAATCTCCAACTTCAACGACTGCCGTGAAACTTGCAGTCAGCAACTACGGCTAATCTGGGGCTGGATTTGGCAAAAATAATATGACACTGAATAGTCTTCGTACTTCCTAGTGCTGATTTTCACGGAATACCTGCAACAACTATTGGGTAAGCGAATACGAGTGTGGCCACAGTATAAATGAGTGAATGAACTGAAAGAGAGGAACATATTTTCTTTTGTTACCACTATCATACAAATCTTTTCTTTTGTTTCTCACTAACCTGAGTATTTACGGGATAGATTAATTAGGAACGTGTTCTTTTTTTTGTCTTAGTAAAGACTATTCCATACACTTATTGTTAACTTTTGATCTTTTGGGTTACTTAACCTCTGTTGGGATCTTCTTTTCTTTTCCTTTACCAGAGGGGAGGTCCTATTGGATTCATGTCATTTTTGTCTGTAAACTATGCTTTATTGATGTATATGCTTGATGTTATAAAGTTCTAGTGATAAATAAACGTAATAACCTTAAGTTATTGTGTTGGTCAACCCCTACCCATATATGTTATCCATAGTTTGTTTTTACGTTTGGTGCGTATTTGTCACAGAATTGTGTGCATGTGGGTGCAGTGTAACTTGTATTTTGTAAAATGAGAGAAAGTGCGTCTGATTTAAATATAGTCGTACAGATAGGCTGGATTAGAGAAATTACTCAATCCAGAGACTGTTCTTTCTCTTACACTATCACCTCATCAGAAAAAGCTATTTTTTACACCTTACTCTCACATAGTTATCACTATCACCTCTGTTCGGACAGGACCATAAACATCTCAGACCTATCTTATAAAATCTACGACAACTGCCAAGTATGTCAGGAAGAGAATGACATAGACCACTACCTGATGCACTGTAAAAAGTACGAACAACAAAGGCTTGAATTATAAACTTACTATAGAAATCACAATATAGACATGACAGATGATAAGGTTTTACGTAAAGATGCCTTAGGAGAAGCCCAATCAATACTTAAAAGATATATACATAAAACAAAGGAAAACATGTAAGGCTAGTACTTCAGAAAAACATTCAACCAAATAAAAATTAAGCAACAAGAACTAACAAATCTTAAAAAAAAAAAAATAATAATAATAAACTTACTAACTACTCATACGACAAGGAAAGACAACAGGTTTAAAACTGATTCCGTACGTAATTATTTTCAGCTCTGGACGGAATTATTTTTAAGCCCCAAAAATTTGCACATACATAATTTACGTTTACTGACAATGTGTGTCTAATCATGAGTTAAGTATAACATATTATACATCAAATTAAAGTACATTGGATGAACAATATAAATCCATATGCTTTTCTAGCTAATTTTATGTTATGTTTATGTTATAACAGATAACATGTACACGGAAAAAAGATAACTTGAAATTTTGAACAAAAATTTTCGACTTACGTAAGGCTTGTAACATAAATTGTTATCACAATACAGTTTCACTGCTCTCTTTCTGCAGGTAATCCATTTAGAAACACAGAAAAAGTAAGAAAGTTATGGTTGATCACACAGTTTTTTCACTGTTCACATATTAGTAACATATCCTGTGTGTTTTCGGCCATTATGGCGATACGACAAAACACGATTAAAGATGAAGATAAATGTGAAAAAATCCGTTCAAACGCAAATAAAAGACGTAAAAGCTTGTTGAAATTTGCCCAGTTTTGTGTTTACTTCCGTTCGAGATAAATTCCGGGCCCTATAAAATATCAGAATCGAAAGAAACAATGAAATAAATCAGCGTCTTTTAAAAGATCTTACGTCTACAGCGTTCGGCCTTTGCGTCTATTATTAGATCTTACGTACGGAATCAAACAACAACAAAAACTCAAAAGAACAAATACTAATATAAATTAAAACCAAGTGTAAAGGACAATAGTTATCTACAAACAATACAAAAGAGAAAATAAAATGGACAAATACTAATATAAATTAAAATACGCAACTGCAAAAGACTAGTTATTTTTAATGAATACAAAATTAGTAAATAAAATAACACTAAATACCCCAATTAAAACAAATTTTCTGGTTGAACAGGGTAGACCAAGATGGAACAAGAAGAGGCAATAACGGTCATTTGTGAAGTGCCCGCTCTCCACCCATCACCTCTTTAAAACAACAACAACAACCTGTCAAAAACATCATGCAAGGCTGTCACACTGTACGCTGCTTGATTGATATTTATGATGAGAACTAAAATGATAACAGAGATAGAACGTAAATAACTTTGGTAGACAACCGTTTTATATTGCCATTTTAGCCTGTTTTAAAACACACCTGAAGAGATAACTCCATAGATCCACGGCTATATAGGGAAAAAATATAGCAGGATCGCTCACCGATGTAAATATTAAGGCACGCAAGTATATTTTTTGAGTTCATATTCTTCTCTCTATTCGATAATCTTCAGGTATCTAAATGCGTGTGTGTTTGAATAAATCAGTGGTCTGCCGAATATTGAACACTTTCTTTGGTTAGAGCAAGGCGTTCATCATTGTATTTTGACATTGTTTTCGACAAATATTTCGATAACCGCTATCTGGAGACATTTTAAAAAAAAATGATATACAGTAAATACCTATATATAAATACATTAAAAGCAAGTGTTTAGTTTACCTGATCTATTCTTTTAGACATTTTGCAAAATAGTAAACAAACAAAAAACGCACACATGTTACCATAGTTAAATATACATGTACTGAGTACCTATGGGTTTGCCCGGAGTGTAATGATGTCGATTCTCTTCAACAATAACAATATACATGTATAAAGGAGTACCCCTGGTTTAAAAGTTAACATGACTGCCTTCGATGTCATCGATACGGGTTCAGTTCCCGGATGAAGTGGCTATTTATTTATTTGTATTTAGTTTTAAGAGAAAGTTTGGAAATAATCATGAAACACCATAGTGTATGACTTAAATACGAACATTATATTATTAAACTGGGTGTCATCGCATGATGCTCTGTAAAACACAGGAGAAATTGTGACGTTTTCAACACAAAAGGCAGAAATGGTGCACCATACTTTTTTTCAATTCTTTCTTGACAAATTATTTGCTAGTTTAAATATAATCTTCTTATTTTGCACGTCACAAAACAAGATATTATGGGTGAATGCTTCGCTGAACAATAACAAAGACAAGGCTGTGCACTCTTTGACAACAAAAACCAGATTTACAAAAGCGAATAATGCCAACTGTTTATATAAAGGTGGTGGTTTAGGAGACTTTAATAGTTTCTAGCTTTGTGTTTAAAAGTTTGCAACATCCAGTGTTCGTATCATTTAGATTCTTAACGTGTTTACGGAAATGATGTCTTTCCAGGTTGGAAGTTTCATCGTCTGTCTACAGCTGGCATTCGTCACTCAAATTCTAGGTCAAGGTATGTCAGTCACGTACACTCACAGTCATCAGTTTTTTGTCCCGTTAGCTGACAATCAAATTGTTTCAGTCAAATTTATTTATGTCAAACTTGAGCATGTCGTACAAGCAGTGGCGTATCCTGGTAATGCGAGCTAGGCATGCTGCGACTTAAAATGAATATGTACGCCTACTATTTAACTTCTTCCCTTCTTAATTTAAAAACCAACTATATTCAATTACGCAACGATAGTTATTACGGGTATATGTCAATTATCTCCGAAATACTAATTAACTTACAACTTGAAACTCACTGTCACTGTAATAATCTGCATTCCCGGCAACTAACAAAAATTAATCACAAAAAACACTAGACGGACACAGCCGATTTTTACAACTCCGAGAGCTACAAGACCACCGCACGCATGTTCATATTGTATTGACGTATCGGGCCATGACCCCGTTCCACACAAACCAATCTTCAGACGTGAATCCGAAAGGTACCGCACGCATTGTGACGGAATTACCCGAGAAACTTCGGGCGATTGTAACCAACCAATAAAAACTGCACTATAAAACGCGTCTGGGATACTGAAACTAGATATACTCGTAGATTCTATGCTGGAAAATCCGTTATCCTGGTGCGTGCGGTCTGAAAGCAGAACATTAGAAGAGAAATATTTTATAGAATAATAAATTAAATTTTTAGGAGATTTGAAAGGGGACTTACGCGTTCATGTGTTGCACTTGTGTGGAATAGACGTGAGAGTATAAAGCATGGGGTTTTTGATTGGTGTTTCTGTACTTTTTGTTCTTTTTCCTACACAATATAACCGGTGTTCGCTATAACACTGTGGAGGTACGGGCAGCGTTGGTGTAGCTATCAGTCCTTGTCATGGCAATTTCTTTTGAGGACTTTACCATGCTAGCAGATAGGTAAATGTTAGTAATTTTGTAGACGTAGTATCTATCAACGCTTGACGTGCTAGCAGTCCTTTTCAGGGCTACTTTATGCTAGCTGATTGTGACGGTATTGTCTCCCATGTTCTGCAGTAATGATCCAACAATATCCAAACTTGAGTATAATGATGACAGTCTTCACAAGTATCAACCTGCGCTCAAGATTACACTTGGTAAAGATATCAATAAAAGAATGATGCTTCTATTTAAGGTAGCCTCACAGGATTTCAAAGACAAGTAAGCATAAGAACAGAGATCACATAAGGTGATCATTCCCCGTACTTGTGATCTGCTGACCTCCTTGATAAATCTAACTTAGATAATAATAATAATAATAGCCCCTTCAGTCATAACTGACTATGGGAATGCGCCCCTGAGGTGACAGCCCTCAGCCGATTATTTTCCTGGTGTTCCTTTCGACCTTTTCTCCCCTCCTCTGGTTGTTGTGTGAGCCTCTCTTTGCCCAATCTGAGGTGACGCCGTAAATAGCATCGCCACTTAGTGCGATCGGCAGCTTCATCCTCCCATGTTGCTGGATCCATGTCCAGTGCCCTCATATCTCTCTTGCACACATCTTTGAACCTCAGCTGTGGTCGCCCAACTGTTCTCTTGCAATCTGCTAATTGTCCGTAGAAGATATCTTTTGGGATGCGACAATCTTCCATGCAGCGAACATGGTCCAGCCAGCGAAGTCGGCGCTGTCTAAGCAGAGTATACATACTTTGAAGGCCAGCACGTGACAACACCTCGACATTTGTCACTTTATCTTTAAACGAGATGCCGAGAATGTGGCGTAGACACCGTAAATGGAAGGTATTGAGCATTCTTTCTTGCTTAGCATAGGTCGTCCAGGTCTCGCTGCCATATAGGAGTGTGCTGGTGACGCAGGCATTATATACCGCAGCTTTGGTCTTCATTGTGAGTTTGGAGTTTCCCCAAACACGCGATGTGAGGCGGGCACAGGTAGCTGCAGCTTTGCCAATGCGGCTGTCGATTTCTGTATCCAGTGAGAGTGTGTCATTGATGGTAGACCCTAGGTATGTGAAGTGGTGCACCACTGCCAATTCATAGATATCGATAGTGATAACTGGTGCAGCACCCACATCCTAACTCAGCACATTCGTTTTCTTTAGACTTATTGTGAGGCCAAAGTCATTGCATGAATTAGTGAAGTGATTCATCAAGATCTGAAGCTCCTGTTGGCTTTGAGTGACGACTGCAGCATCATCAGCGAACAATAAGTCTCTTATAGTGACCCTTCTGATTTTTGTTTTTGCCTTCAGCCTTGAAAGATTAAACAGACGGCCATCTGACCTAGTGTGAAGGCATATTCCTTCAGTTGCATCTCTGAATGCATGTTTCAAGAGTAAGGCAAAGAAGATTCCGAAGAGGGTCGAAGCCAGAACACAGCCTTGTTTAACGCCACTTCGTATGTAAAAGGGCTGTGACGTGCTTCCAGCATATTGGACTGTTCCCTTCATGTCGTCATGGAATGACATTATCATTTCCAGCATTTTAGAAGGGCAGCCTATTTTCAGGAGGATTTTGAAGAGTCCATCACTACTAACCAGGTCAAATGCTTTTGTTAGGTCTATAAAGGCGATATATAATGGTCTTTTCTGCTCTCTTGATTTTTCCTGAAGCTGCCGGAGAGAGAAGATCATGTCTGTTGTTAATCTACCAGCTCGGAATCCACACTGTGACTCTGGATATATGCGCTCTGCTAAATTGTGTAGTCGCATTAAGATGACTTTGGCAAAAACCTTACCAACAATACTAAGAAGAGAGATGCCTCTGTAGTTATTGCAATCACTTCTGTCTCCTTTATTTTTATACAGTGTTACAATCTTGGCATCTCGCATGTCTTGAGGAATAGTTGTCTCTTCTCAGCACTGGCACAGCATCCTATGCAGGGGATGTAATAGGGTGCTCTTACAGCATTTGATTAAATCAGGAGGAATCCAATCACTGCCTGATGTTTTGCCAGAGGCCAAGCTATAAATGTCCTGAGTTCCTCTAATGTTGGTTCGGCATCCAGCTCCTCCATAGTTGGCAGACTATTGACAGCATCAAGGGCTGCAGGCGTAACGGTATTTTCTCTAGCGTAAAGCTCAGAGTAGTGCTCGACCCACCTCTCCATCTGCTTATCGTTATCGGTTAGCTTCTCTCTACTGATGGTTTTTAGCGGTGCCGTCTTACTTTTTTTGGGGGCCAAGTGCATTTTTTATACCGTCATACATTTGTCTAATGTTGCCTGTTTGCGCTGTGACCTGGATGCTCTCACTGAGCTGGAGCCAATAGTCATTTGCACAACGTCGAGCAGTTTGTTGAACATTGTTTCTCGTAGCCCTCAGGATCTGTAGGGTTCTGACACTCGGTGAACGTTTGTATTCATTCATAGCACTGCGCTTATCTTCAATGACAGGTGCCATCACATCTGATGAAGCATCAAACCAGTCATTTGACTTTGCCGTTTTCTTACCAAAGATGGCAAATGCAGTACTTTGAATAGTGTTCCGTAGATGCTCCCAGTTCTCTATAATAGTATCACCATGCTGAGGGCTACTGAGCACTTTCTTGAAGGTCGCAGTAAATTGAGCGATCATAACAGGGTCTGACATCTTGCTGGTATCAATGCGTGGTTTCCCTTCATGTTTGACACGATTGAGTTTTCTTGGTTGTGCTCTGATTTTGCAGCAAACCAAGGAGTGATCTGTATCACAGTCTGCACTAAGGTACGAGCGCGTGGAGAGCACAGACCTGAGAAGTGTCCTTCTGACGAGAATCAGGTACAGTTTGTGCCAGTGCTTGGATCGTGGGTGTCCATGACACCTTATGCTGGGGTTTTGTCTGAAAGTAGGTGTCGGTCACGCAGAGGTCATCATGGACGCACAACTCTAAGAGCCGTTGTCCATTTTCATTCCTCTTGCCAATACCAAACCTGCCCAGACATGAAGGCCATGAAACATTATCGGCACCCACTCTAGCGTTAAAGTCACCAAGCCTAGGTATGCTTTTGATAACTGCTGCTAGATTCTCGTAGAACTCATTTTTAGCTTCTGAGGCAGAGTACAGAGTAGGAGCATACACACTGACAAGGGTGATGGGACCTGTGCTAGTTTGCAGGCGGAGCGTTAACAGGTGTTATGATCCATTCTCACCTCGTTCAACCATTTTAGTTAGCGATTTTTTGACCGCAAAACCTACTCCGTGTTCTCAAGCTTTATTAAGATCTTTCCCTTGCCAATAAAATGTGTAGTCCTTCTCGCTCACCGTTCCAGAGCCCGCCAGGCGCGTTTCCTGAAGTGCAGCTATATCCACCTGAAGTCGTTTAAGCTCATCATTAATTATGGCTGTCTTCCTTACATCGTTTACATTCTGTAGGTTTTCGGACAGTCCAGTCAACATAGTCCATACGTTCCAGCATCCCAATCTGAGAGTTTGCTTATTTCTATGATTTCAATAATTGCTTGGTGCAAAATTTTCTGTCCACAGTTTGGGTTTGACCCTAATAACCATGCACCCAAAGGGGAAAGCAGACAGTGGCGAGACAACACATTATTGACTGGAAGCTGGCCAGCTTGAAGCGGGCGGTAGCTGTCCAGTGAGATCCTAGAACCTCTCCCACTGTCGGAAGTAGCCCCTGGCGCCATGCCCTACGCTAATTGGGCAAAATGCTTATATCCGGTAACTGCTACTTCCCGTGTTTTGCCGACACCTATAGGGTGAAGCTGGAGTGTCCTCTCCAGGGCGCGAGCTTGGGCACATTTATATGGATCTTTTGATCTCAGATAGCACACAGTTCAAGTCCCCGGCTAACATTATTTGTACTCCGTTATAATACCCAGCTAAAGTGTCGTGCAGTCCGTCAAAAAACACAGGCTAGTCACTTTTAAGGACAGGTCCATATACGTTGATGAGTGTGTTTGTGTGTGTGTTTTGTCTGTTGTGTTAACTTCGTATTTGTATTACGACGGTCCTTCCACTACTGTCCGCCCTGTCGTGTACTATTTCCCACTCATCAGAGACTTGTAAAATGGCCACTCCCGTATGTTTAGTGCCGAAGCCGAACCAATCATGTCTTAGCCCTAACCTTGCCAATAATTGTTTAGCGTGTGTGTCTGGACTAATTCTTGTTTCTTGTAAAAATAAAAAAATCAGGTTTATGTTCACGAACAAGTTATATGATATGTTCTAGTTTCGTTTCTTTAAACCATTAATGTTGACTGTGATTTAAGCTACACTACATACGGGCCAAAAATGCATTGCTTTAAAACCTTGAGGATTTGGTCAAGGCGTGGATAGGGTCGTGATGTCGAAAAGTGCTGTCATAAATGAACAAGGTGTTTGTAGCCCTACTGTAACCCGTGTGCATGTTGTAGGTGGGTAGGTAATGTTGCGTGTGCTAGGTACTTGGTGAAAATGCATTTAAAATGTACAGTTTCTTGTAAACATAAATACATTGCTACATTACGGCAATGGAGAACATTACAATAAACAAAATGTTGTCCTTTTCTTAATCTCGCATTGGCTCTGTTTTTACCTAGCGAGGGGCCACTCTTCCTCCACCACACGGGCTGTTCATCACGCATCTCTCTTCCGTCTAGTTCACAGGGTGGGGGGAAGCCGTTGAGACCCATCATGATAGGCCTTGCTGAGACAAGCCGGACCAGAAATGTCTTCCTGGTGCGTATACCACTCGTCATGAGTTGTCGTAAGCTTTTGTCCGCTTTTGTTCTGTGCTCTGTTAGTTAGACATTCTTTGTCCTTGCTCGCAAACAGTCTTGTATTCTTCTCTGTCCACTGCTCTGTGTACGAGTAGACGCAGCACGAGAAGGAGGTCTTGAAACTAATAGTCAATTAGTTCAACAAGTTAAAATAGGGATTAACTGGGGGTGAAAGTTAAATTAAAATTTTTCATCCTCGAGGTCTGGTCAGAGCGCTATAAATGTCCTTGTTTTGCTGTTGCCTGTTACAAAAAACTTAGCTCCAGATGAGTCCTGAAGCTGTGGTTTCCGTCCCTTCTTGTAGGTGATGAGTACACTTCTCCACATAACTCGTCTAATTTAGGCGGTCAGTGTTGATGGTCTTCTCTCACACTAGTGGCGTAGGATCTTCAGTACTTCAAACATTCTGATAGCTTGTAACCACGAACTTTAGACATATAGAAAGAAACAAATGCCCGCTAAGTACATTTGTTCTCCGCAAACTAACAGGCCCATTGTCATTTGCTCCACCCACCAATACTAACCCCTCAGAAGAATTAAATTCCCGAGTACACAGTGTAACTCCAGGAGTATGATGAAAATCCACCAATATGCGTCTGGGTATTATTTAAGAAAATGCGTCTGAAGTGTCGGAATTATGATTTGCCTGAATTTCAATTAAAAAGGTATATAAATCCCACAAAATGATTCTATACACTTTAGCCGCATGTGATGTAATCATCACTCATTACTCATCCTTACTCCCGTCGGAGTCTGGGGTCATCTCTGCTGTCGGGTTTCCCGCACGACTAGTCAGAAACAATCACCAGCTCTTGCAGTAGTGATTCATGCATATGCTATTTTCATAGCCTCGTAAATAACCACCTAGCAAGAAACCTGTAAAATTTATATAAGTAAATAATTTGTTTACACTTACCCCAAAATTTTTAGGGAATGTACAATTCTCCTCGCACAGATTTAGAATGGACACAGCTGTGTATTAGAAGCTTCGAGATCACTTAAGTCTGGAAATTAGAGTTAAATTCCTGTGACGGAAGGTGTTCTACGAATTCCTGGCCTGGGAAAACTGTTGTTTAATTCCTCTATGACGTGTTCTGGGAAATTACGGTTAATTCCTCTGACGTACCACGAACTTTAGATAAAATAAAAAAGTATAAATGCCTCTGCTAAGTATACTGGGTTGCAATATTTAAGTTTGTCAGCTCTTTCTTTACCGCGTACCCCTGCATGACCGAGACAGTAGATCCACACCAGTTTCTGAAGATACGAGGTTTCTGTGGATGTTTTCCATCCATGCTGTAGCTATCATTCAGTTTGACCTTGCTTGGACGCAGTATCTGCTCTGGTTGATGGAATTTTAGACTGCCACCTAGAGATTGCAGTAGCTCTCTCTCTCTTTCTCTCTCTCTGTCTCTCTCTCTCTGTCTCTCTCTGTCTCTCTCTCTGTCTCTCTCTCTCTCTCTCTCTCTCTCTCTATATATATATATATATATATATATATATATATATATATATATATATATATATATATATATATATATCTCCATTCTCACGCTGCAGGTTGTTGTCGCGAATGCTACGCTCTGTTCAGTAACGGCCCTACCCTTTGCTCAAACACAGAGATTCCATCCTGATTTCTCACCACGGAGTGCAGTCACGCCAACAATAGCATCTACATTCCCGTCAGGATCAATGATCAGTTGAATTATTTCTAGGTCGGGTTCTCGATTGTCCCAAATAATACACTTCCTGACAAGGATGACGATCTTGCTGGCAGTTTGTCCAGTTCTTACCTGACGTTCTCTGCTTTTCCCCTTGGATCACACCCTAAAGTGCAACTTTGGTGGCAGCACTAGATATGAATGTCAGGTCTAGACATCATCATTATCGCCAGGTTTAGTTACCATTCCTGTTGGGCAGCCATGTTTCAAGATGGTAAGATTCATGTTAAGTAAAGTCTGCTTTAAGGCATATTCCAGCCTACTTTCCTCGATCTTACCCCACTCCTTAAACCTAGCATTGAAATCGCAAGCAATTAAACACCTCATGATAGGTTTTTCCCACAATTCTGCCGGAAAATTGCAGCTACAATTTTGTGGTAGGTGGTCTATATGAGCGTATACATTGTAGACTCTCTATTCCTGACCGCTGTGGCGCTGGGTTCGAAATTTGGAACTAGGGTGGAGCTAACATCCACCCAAACTTCTTCTTGATTTTGGACACGCCCATTTTTCATGTTTTTTTTCTAGTTTTCTGTCGCTGCTAGTATGACACTTTGATCTAACAAGTTAACTCCCCTTTGCTCCCGCGAAAGTGGCCAGCAGAGATGAAAAGTCTTTTAATGCTGGTAAGATTGTCTTTGTGACGCCGCCGCAACACTCCTCGGTGGGCGGCAGAAACTTCCCTGTATTTTTAATTCCAGGGACACTCTTGAACCCTAGCAGCGTGAGAGCAATCGCTCTGTTACGCAATCATTATTATAGTGCTTTACCAGGAGAATCCTCCGGGAGACAGTACGATTGTTTTCTTCGTTCTCTGTTCCGGTGTCCAAACAAATGTGGCCAGATTTACAGTATATAAGGAGTCACCTTCTGTCTCTACACGTTTTTAATGTCTTGAACTTCTGTCGTGAGGTGGTAGAGATCTTGTGCAGTTTGCCAGCTACTTTAGTGTGGGCAATTCTTCACAATCTCGCGAGAACTGGTTAACTCCGACTGAGTAAAGGGACCTCTTGCCAACGGCCGGAAAAGCCTTCCTGCAAATGCAGGAAAAATCATCAACCCATTTACATTGGGGTGTTCCCACCAACTACAGTCGTTGATTTTACAAGCACCCTAATACGGTTACATTTGTGATCTTCCATGAAGGGCATTTTATGTCACCTTCGCAAAATAAGTAGTGCGCTCATGCTCCATTGGCGGCAACTTCATAGAGCTACACATTATCGCCGGAGTTAACATCTTGCAGCCAACGGCAGCTCTACTTCATCCATATTATCACCCGCCGTCACAAAAGTGGCGGCCTGCACCAATAGTAGATTTATCACCTCCACCGCATATGCAATCTTGAGTGCCTTCATCGCCACCTCTTTATATCCTGGATTTAAAGCACACCTGTGTATCAAGAGTACTTAACCTATGTCCTGAAAATTCGTTTTCGTGGTGGAGTTATAGTTTTGGTTTGTTTTCCACGGATTTGTCAGCAACATAAGGAGATGAAAGTGTCACCATATCCCCATCTGTGATCGACAGCTGTAACACCAAGCAGATTAGTGGAAGTTTGAATTACTTAGACTTGAGAGCCAATCTCATTGGTACCAGGCTAATTGATTATTCTTATGAATCGTATTAGTACTAGCGTTGTTTTTGTCTCGGTTTGTTAATCGCATTTTTTTTATTTGATGTCTGTGATTGGGCATTTTCTTGTGTTGCCATAGTTTTCACCTTAGTAAATTAGACAATAAATCTGCAGATCAGATGACTTTTAATATATGTACTTGCACTTGATTGTTTGTGGAGTGACTAACGTGCACTGTTACATATTCGGAGCAGAGAGAGAGGCGGAAGGAGAATAGTTTGAAACATAGTCATTGAGTTGCAGTAGGGGAGAGTCATTATCTCATCTTTTACTCATGATAGCTATAATTCACTTCACCCACATTCAACATCATAACTTGTCTATCTTCTCTGTCTTCTCTCAGATTTTTATCTTGTCTTAGGCTTTACTCAAACTATCTGTCTTGTCTCAGACAGACTCTGTAAAACACTCGTGACAACCGGTCATATTCACAGCACTCCATCAGCAATTCCACATCCTCACTAGTGTAGGAAATTGAATCTGTCCACGTTTAAGAGATCGCATGTTTCATATATACAGCTTGATCTCGTCTGCCAGGCCCGCACGGATTTGTGTACCTTCTGCAGCCTGAGAAATTGGAAACGTAATTCACTTTTCTACATATGCCCTGCATCATGAAGATATGAAAATTGTAGATTATCGTCATTTATTTCCAGGCAGATGCATTTTATATCCCTCCATAACGAATTTCCTGTCATGCACAGATGTTTAGTAACAGGAAATGAATTGTTTTGTTACTGATGAATTCCATTTTTATCGACAAAATTAGTCCGGAATCGCAAACCAGAAGCTAGTAGAACCGACGGAAGAAATTGTTTACGTTATAGACTTCAGTTTGTTAACAAAGTTAACAAAACTGCACGCAGATGTGGGACTAAAATTGTTTTGCTGAAGAGATAGAATGTTTACCAAATGGTGGAAGAAAACTTAATATCTCTAATGAATAAGTAAATCATTCCCGAAACAGAGAGTTCTGCGACTGCGCCAACAGACTTTGCGATTACAGAATCGATTGAAGGCTACATTTTGTCCATGTTGTGAATTGAAATTTAATTATGTAAATTCTTATGAATAACAAATCAGGGTAGTAGGACTTATTGCCCGGCATCTACTCATCAACCTTAACGCTCATAAAAACTTTACTATTAAAAAAAAATAACAAAAAATAAAAAAATACATGTTGAAGTCCAGTTAACGGGACCAGGTTTAAAAGATAGAAGGAATATAGATTGTTTTGTCCAAGAACGTGTTTTCAAGCTAGACTACAAAAAACGTAATGATTAATGCTTATATACGACGAGGTATTGTAGATTGTATTCATATGTGTAAAATAGTTCTTATTAGAAGACGTAACATTAAATTCACGCAGCATCTAGGACACTATGTATATTGGATATATTAAACCAGTGTTTCTCAAGCGGTGTGCCGCTCCTATCCAAGTGTGCCGCAAAAATTTTGTAAACTTACTACATGAGGTATATGTTTAGTGATTATATAATATAAAACTGATCTTACAGCTTGAATTCATTCAATAATAATTGGAGCTATTAACTGCTTTGAACAAAAGTAGAAATACCTCAAAATTTCATGATATTACAAAGACACAAGAGGCGCATAAACAACATGAACGAAGCATAGTACTTCCACTTGGACCTAATTAATATTTCGTTTTTTTTGTAAAAAGTAAATTCTAATTATTTTAAACAAGAAAAAGAAAAATCGAATTAAGAGTGTTCTTTATTCTAAAGTACCCAGAAATTAGTGTTTTTCGTTTAGTATGTACATCACTGTAATTTTTTATTCAGGCACTATTCAGATGAGGAGAACGTGGAAAGAACTTGAGATGATGTCACGTGACAGGAGGACTTGGCATGTGTTTGTTGAAGGCCTATGCTCCTTTGGGAGTGGAGGGTTATGATGATGATGACGAGTCAGATAGGTACGCCGCACATTTTTAGAAAATTTAAAAGTGTAGTGTGCCGTGAACACAAAAAAGTTGAGAAAAACTATAGTAAATGGTACAACATTAAATTTACTTTTATCATCTTACCAGACTCGTATTATTTATTTCACATCCAGGTCTTTACGTTTCTATGGTCAGGACTCCAGATGATGTTTCTTGTGGACACCTTCAATGTTTGATCGACATCAACAAGACCGACAGTCGCATTAAGTTTTTGACTGAGCTGAACATTTTTGACGTCACAAAGGACACTTCCCACGTCAAAGTGGCGTCTTTATCAGCGTACGCTACAGTTGTAATTGTAGAACCAACCAAAAGTAACGTAATAATCGCCACTGGCAGTGTGACCAAATACCACGCAGATCTCACTTTACGTTTCTTCACGGAAACTGACTGCCTCCATGGATCATTTCAGTGTGAGCTGAACTTTGTGAATGTAAGCGACGAGCTCGATATTATCACGGAGGTCGTGACTCCTGAGAAAAATGGAAACTGCTGTAAGATCACATACATGTTATGTCAATTAAATATAAATAGAAGCAAATGAATATATATCCACAAATGATGACTAGAAGCACAGTTCTTAGAAAATATAGTCAAACATTGTAAGGATAAACAGGTCATCCTCACGGTTTATTACTGTAAAGGCGTATCACTGAATGAGACAGTTCAAGTTTAGTACACAATTTTAAAAAAAAATGTTATTTAGATCAGCTAATTATTGCATTTTTTGTAACTTTACACTCAGGTGATACATAGCTAAATATTGCCGGGTGTTGAACTTTGGATGGGGTGATGTATGCAGTGCGTTGTACTTTAGACGGCGTGATGAATACACTATAATACTGGTTTAGTGTGGCGTACTTTAGACTAAGTGATTTGTACATTAACTGGTACAGTGTGGTGTTTTTTAGACTGGGTGATGTATACACCAACTGGTACAGTATGGTGTTCTTTAGACGGGGTGATGTATACACTGACTGGTACAGTGTGGTGTACTTTAGACCGGGTGATGTATACACTGACTGGTACAGTGTGGTGTACTTTAGACCGGGTGATGTATACACTAACTGGTACAGTCTTGTGCACTTTAGATAGGATGATGTGTACACTAACTGGTACAGTGTGGTGTACTTTAGACAGGATGATGTATACACTGACTAATGCACTATGTGTAACTTTATAGTATGATCGTACAAGAGCTAAATGTTTGACTGTGTTCCATAATAGAAAGGAGTGAGATATAAGCTAGATACGTTAAATACGGGCAATCACACAAGCAAAGGGAAACGTACAATTGAAAATTGTCTGTTTGACACAGATAGTTAGTTTGGAAGACGATAGTAGCCACATCAGAAGGTGTCTACACGGGAATATCTGTTGTTGTTGTTGTTGCTGTTGTTGTTAGTGGTGCAGCGGCGCTAGGGTTCTCGCCCTTCGGCCCAATGCCATGTTGTGATTTCTGCAAGTTTTCATAAGTTGTTTTGTTTCTCCGTACAAGGTGTTCCACTTATCCAGCATCAGAGGAAGACGCCTTTTTCAAACATCATCGAGTGCTGGGCACTCAAAGAGATGGTGGTCAAAAGTTTCGTAGGGGTAGTTACATAGCTAGCACTCTGGAGAGTTTTGTAGTTGGATTCTGTTCCATTGACTTTTGAGTTGTGTATGCTGTGTTCTGAGTCAAAAAAGGGTACTCTGATCCCTCTTGTGTAAGATGGCCGATGTTGTCATTAGGATCAGGTTCGGTTATATGTCTGTTAACCTCATTCCGGGTGTTTCCCATGGCCCATCTGTTCAGCCAAGTTTTTGTTGTTGTTTGTATCAGAGATTTGGAGAAGACAAAAACCATGGTGATATCACGAGAGGAAAGAAGGCATAAGACTATGCAGGGAGAACATGCCCTGCTCCAGCTGTCGGAGCTCAAAGCTGTCATAGACTGGAAGGGAGGCATCAAATAAGAGTTGGCTACTCGAAGATCAACAGCTGGGAGACTTTTTGACGCCATAAATCGAGGATTCCTCAGCAAAAGAGAAGTTGATAGGAAGACGAAGATGTCTGTGTATCGCTTCTCCTATCTCCCAGTCTTGACGTATAGATGCGAGTCATAGGTGTGACGAAATGGGGCGATCCCTCTCGATCTCTGTTTAACTCCAGCAGTATTAGTTACATTTGTTGTACTGATTTTAATTGCGTTCTTTCAATAGTCACAATTTCTTTTCATTATCTGCTATGTAGCAGGTAGTTTGCATGTTCACACATTTTGATACTCCCTGTAGGCGATAATAGTCACATTGGCTGGTTTTGCACAGATTTGTTGAGATAATATTAATTGACAATATGTTGGCTTATCTCAGGTGTGGCCGACCTCAGACTCCTGATTATCAGGAAATTGTTAAGCGCGGGCTTAATCGCTGATAAGAACACGGGTTCGCTCATCGCCAAAGCTAGGAATATGAGGATCCAACTTATGAACACACACAGATAAGAGATTACATTCTGATAAAGTAATATGTTACATCGTACACACGTTGTCATGTGAGGTTGTCGATGTGTTAGTGAGTTGGTACACAGAGCAATCGGATGTTTACAGCCGATTTTCAGAAAAATAATGTTTGAAGTTTTGCACTAGAGGAGTCATGCAAAATAGTCAAATCCGACTGGCTGATCTTTCGAGCCTCATAACAACGAATGCGTGGGAAGGCAGTGAATATAATCTGACCATTCGCTCTAGCTATTTCACTGTGAGAAACGCTTGCCAAAGACACCATACATTGCAAGTTTTAGAATTTCAGAATTTCCATTTCATCAGCCCGGACCTTTTATCGGAGAATCTTGACGGACTTACATAGCACAGGAAATCTATTTCATATTAAATAAGAAAACCTGGAGATTGTGCAGGAAACTGAAACACACGAAGTTAGAGGGAAATATTGTTAAAATTAACGTCCCCAAGTGCACGTGTAACCGGCCTAACCCAGTCCCTTAACTTATTCATCTGAGCAAAATCGTCTGTGAGCCAAGATTGGCGTAAGTTGTGCAATTTTTCATTCTTTATGTTTCATTGACTAACATGTGAACTAATATGTGAACTAACATGTGAACTAATATGTTTATATTTTACCATGTGAATATTTATATGTGAAAATCTCTAGGGATGTCCAAGTCATTAGAGGCTGGCAACCTCATCATATAGAATGATGATTCATTAACCACCCCCGCAAATGGCTGGTGACAGCTTTACCGCTAGTGTCTTAAATATAACTAAAAGCATTAAGTAAGTCCCAAGTTCCATGTGGAGCCGGGAGGAAAAGATGGAAGAAATGATGTACATACTAAGGATAATACTTACAGTTTCAAACTGAAAAAAATGATGTATTTAGACAGAGGTCTATTGCCAGACTCCACATAATACACTCATGTATTAGGCAGAGGTCTACTGCCAGACTCTGCATCCCACACCCATGTATTAGGCAGAGGTCTACTGCCAGACTCTGCATCCAACACCCATGTATTGGGCAGAGGTCTACTGTTACTTCTTTTATGCACACACAATACCCTTCCTGTATTTCCTATGTCCCGGTTTTTTTTTTGGTAGCCTATTTGTGTTGTTCCCACCTGCCTTTATCGTTCCTAAATGGGACTGTTACGTACATTTATTACCTAAGGGGGTAGTCGTCGGTCCTACCAAATGTACGCACCAGTCTTGAGATAGTTATATTATTTGTGCGTTCGATTGATTCACGCACTGACGTGCACAATGCTGTGTGAGTTGCTTTGGACGCACGTGTAACCTAGTTGAGTAGTTTGTGACGTCATGTTTTGAAGTGGAAACATGGAACTGGCTTGTGTCCATGATTGTAATTTTATATTGTGTATCCAATGGCATGTTGAAGGAAGCCATTTATTATTGTGATTTGTATTGGTCTTCAGGTCGAAGCCAATCGCAGTTATGTCACGTAAGTTATCGCCCACTTCTTATATTTAATGCTGCATAAAAAGGCCGCTCTACTACTAATCTAGCGGGAATTTTATCATTCCTAGAATGGATCTATAGAGTCGCTTGCCTTTAAGATTTGGATCGTAGACGGAGAATTCCTACGAGTAGAAGAAGATATATTGTTTACCTTATGCACATGTTTTAAATGCCGTACATGCTTCAATGCCAAAGTCGTGGCATGGATGTAAAGAGAGGGTAGCCAACTGAAAGCCTTTAACTGATAGGATTATCGTATATGACTTTGTGTGAAATTATATGATGTACAACGCTATGTAGGATGAACGTCTGGGAATTTTAACAAATGTAATATGGAAGATTTCATCCCAGAGTATGAATACGTTACCATGATAGACGTCCTTGAAAGAAGGTCAACGGTCGTGACTGAGAAGGATATTATACGGTAACAGTTTTGTAATCCTTAGTCTATGGACAGAGGTCTTTACTAGAAGAGAATCTTCAGGAACTTTAGCTCCAATAATTAATATGTTGTCGTGTGATCTTTGCGCCTGTGACGATGTCCGTCTTGTCCACTTCGTGTCCTGGTGAATAAAATCTATGTAAAGTTACCAACGACTTGTGTGCTGCCAATACTTGACCAGTTCACCCAATTCAAGATACTTGTTGGTTTTCGTTTGAAAAAACATTGTTGACATTTATTCCGTTGTAACCATTCGCTTTTCAATTCATCACTATGAAAACGACACCAACAATACCTGGTAGGCCAGTGCGGTCTGGAAGTAATTTCAGGAACGTACCCATCCAATTGATCGTTTGAAAAGAAGAATGTTTACTTTCAAGGCGACATCATCTCAATTTGGATCCTAGCGGAATATGAATCAAAATCAACTCAAATGCTCAAGGTCTTCAATCAACCTCCACGTCAAGTTTCACAGTGACTGATTACTTGGAGATCATCTCTTCATCATTATTGCGTGCGAGCTGTAATCTAGATAAGCAGAACGAAGTATTTTATCTGTAGACGTACATACACGGGGACGAGGCACTTTGATTTTTACCTGCACGCGAGCTAAGTATAACTTGTATCCGTTATACACTTTATTACAATTAGCTGTGCCTTAAATGTCCATATATATATATTTTCTATGTTATGTGTTATGTTTTGTGTATTCTTCGCGGGAGGTTGGGAGGTAGATCTGACGAACGAGATCCATTTCGAAGTCAATTCGGGCTCTTCGTCAGACGTTCTGTAGGACATTATTTTGCAGACTTCCCGCAGTGGAATGTTACTACGCGTGAGCGTAGAAGGATTCTAGGTCCACTGTGTCTGGTGGTCTGTGACACCTGTCTGTTTTAGCTGTAGTGTCACGTTTACTTGTTGTTTTTGGTAGCTATTTTTACTTGTACCTTGGTTTTATGATGAATTTTGTTTGTATTTCACGTCCATCTCACCTTTCCTGTCGTTTAGTTTTTTACAAAACCTATGTTTTTTACACTGTGTTGTCAATTGTCTTGTGCATTATTTAATCGCAGTTATCATCGTAATTCTTTACGACATTCCATTTTAGTTTCTCATTTTATTTTAATTGGATTTCTGCGAACGTCTTCGTTTGTTTTGAATATCTTGTCGTGTCATTATTGTGCTATTGTCTGTCACATTACTGCTTTCACACCATTACATGTTATAAATTACATTATTAATTATTAATATTATTGCCTATTATATAAATTGATTTTACCGTTCTAGAACAGGAACGAAGAACACTAGTTGTAGTAACACTTTTAAATAGTATTATTACATAATAATCTTGAAATGGCTACCTTAGACTATTTCATTAAGCAAGCAAAAGCTCTTCAGATGGCTCCTGATGAAGCTAAAGCATTTGCACTGTCAGAATATAAGAAAGCTCAAGAAATAGAAGCTGATCAGAGAAGATTGGAAACTTTACGTTTGGAAAATTTGAAATTTGAGGCAGATCAAAAAAGGATTGAGGCTGAGGAGAATGAAAAGAAGAGGAAATTTATAGCTGAGGAAGATGAGAAAAAAATGAGATTAACTGCTGAGGCGAATGAGAAAAAAATGAGATTAACTGCTGAGGAAGATGAGAAAAAAATGAGATTAGCCGCTGAATTAGAAGAGAAACGATTTCTGCGAGAGGCAGAACAGAAACAAAAGGAGGCTGAAGAAAGACTTAGAAAGGAAATGGAACAGAAACAAAAGGAAATGGAAGAGAGAAGATTGATAGCGGAACAAAATGTAAAACGACTTCAGCTTGAAATGGAAGAGAATGAGAAAAAACGACAGCATGAACTGAAATTAGCAGAGTCAGAATATGAGAGAATTAGGTTAACTCAGGAAGCTAATTCTCAGAGAACTTTTGAAAGCCAAACTTCATCCAGACATGATAATTTTAAGGAAATTCACCTTAAATTACCAAAATTTAATCCCCCGTCTGATGACGTAATATTCTTCCTAGATAGGTTTGAGGCCACTTGTGGGTCTTATAACGTGGATAAAGCGCTATACTGTACATATTTATCCAGATTACTTACAGGAGATGCATTAGCAGTTTATCATACCACCAGCATTGGTGAGAAAAATGACTACAATGCTCTTAGAGCAGCACTTCTGCAAAAATTCCAAATGACAGAAAACGAATATCGTTTGAGATTTCACACACATTACTACCTCAATCTGCCAGAAATTTTAGTGATTTTCTGTCACAGATACGACTAACATTAGAAAGATGGATCGAATTATCCAAAATTGAAAAGTCGTATGAAGGTCTCTTTGATTTACTGATGCGCGATAAGGTACTTTCGTCGGTAAATCCTACATTTCTCGCATTTTTACACGAACGGAAACCTTTATCAATGAAAAACTTAGAAGAACATGCAAAAAAACTTCTGCACTGCTCACCCAACCATGGATCTGAGTAATGCGCAGATTAAGAGTGAATTGCCTGTTGCTTTTGCAGCACAACAAAACAATTTTTCACGCAATCGTTCTTTTAGTGCTGATAGGTATGTCAATAAGGGAAATAATCATAATTTCAACAATGATAACTTTTACAAAGGGAAACAATTTCAACAATCTGCTCCATTTAATGTTTCTTGGAACCAAACTCACAGATCGCGAGATTTTGGTAACAATTATTTTAAAAATAATCAAGGACATTATAGTAAACAAAACTGGAGATCAAGGTCTCAGGGTCCGCAAAACAGACAATTTTTTGGAAATAAACCATTTAACCAACATCATAACGATCATTCTACAAATTATCGGACTAATCCAAATTTTAACTCTAGCAGAAACGACAATTATGGCAATTTTAATGACAAAAATCACAATCGATCGCGCCGACGAGATAGATCGTCGAATAATACAGGTAGACATTCTAATGTTGCTTTTAATGATACACAGGCTAACATTGAACAGGGTAAAGTAGCTGAAACTCACAATGCTATGTCTTGTTCTCTAGATTGTTCCCAGGTGAAAGACTGTCCAGAATGCTCGACTCTTTTCCAGCCTAAGGCGATCACGACGCTGCGTTGCGGACATACCTTGCCTAGCCTGCCTGCAGTCTGTACAGCCACTGCTGCGTCAGTACACCAGGGACAGGGCTCTCTTAAGTTTCACAAGGGATTTGTCAATAATATTTCATGCTCTCTCCTATTTGACTCAGGTTGTACAACAATCGGTGTCCGGACTTCGCTGATCAACCCAAGTTGTGCCACGGGCCGGGTTGTCAAATGTGTAACATTTGGTGGCACTATTGAAACATTTCCCACTGCTATTATTGATCTTAACACACCTTTCTTTACAGGAAAGATCCAAGCATGTCTTCTGCCTAACCCAATTTGTGATGTAATACTGGGTCGCATACATGGTATTAAAGAGTGTACACCTCAGCAAATAGCTGAATGGGAAGAGCGACATATTCAAACTGCAAATGCAGTAGTGACTAGAGCGCAAGCTACTAATATGTCGCATGATACACCTATTGAACCTACAGTTCATACCACTTGTGATGATGATGCTCCTATTTCACGGGAGTTGTTTGCAACATTGCAAAAGAATGATAATTCATTAAAAAAAATTTTTCAGTATGTTAACAAAAAGAATACAAGCAACAAACTTGCAAAATCTAGACATGACTTTATACTTAAAAATGGGATTTTGGTTAGAGTAATACGGGAAAAGGATTTATCCTTATGTTCTCAGATTCTTGTCCCATCCTGTAAGAGATCTCGTATATTACGACATGCTCATGACTCGCAATGTGCGGGCCATATGGGTTTTTCGCGTACCAAATCCAGAGTGCTTTCGGCATTCTACTGGCCAGGCGTCCATAGAGATGTTACTCTCTATTGTCGGTCCTGTTTGATATGTCAAGAAGTTAAGGTACGGGGTCCATTTCATGCGGCTCCTATTCAAGCTGCGGACATCCCGATTAGACCATTTGATAAAATGGCCATTGACATTATTGGTCCAATGCTTCCATCTGCTAGAGGGCATACGCATATTCTTACGTGCATTGATATGTGCACTCGTTGGCCTGAGGCCATCCCTCTCAAGAACACTTCATCTGCCAGTGTAGCAGAGGCATTGATGTTAATCTTCTCACGCATTGGTTTTCCACGGAAAATCTTGTCGGATCATGGGGTTCAGTTCATTTCTGAATCCATGTCTCAAGTTATGAAGACATTAGGTATAGACAGATCTCTTAGTTCTATTTATCATCCGATGTCAAATGGGTTAATTGAGCGTCTCAATAGGACACTCAAGCAGTTGTTGGGTAAGATGACTCAAGACCATCCCCAAGACTGGGATCGGGTCCTACCCGCTTGTCTCTTTGCGTATCGCGAGGTACAAAATCAAGCAACGGGGTTTTCTCCGTTCCAGCTTGTTTTTGGCATGCAACCACGCGGTCCGATGTCGTTAATCCACGACTTATTGGTGGATGAGAATATTGAAGAGGAAACTCAATCCTCTTATGAGTATGTGATCTCTCTTAGAAAGAAAATCATAGATGCTTGTAGACTAGCTACTGCATCATCCGAACATGCCAAAGAAAAAGCTCGTCTATCTGCAAACAAATATAGACGTCTTCGCCAGCTCATACCTGGTGATGAAGCTTTTGTATTACTCCCTGCGCATAACAATCGTCTTTTAATTACCTGGAGAGGTCCTTTCAGGATCATCTCAAGAATATCCGATGTCGACTACATGGTTGATGTTAATGGCAAACATAAAACCTTCCACATTAACATGTTGAAGGAGTATTACTCACGTCCTGATTATCTACAATCGGTGTTCCAAGCAACTGACGATCCTACACCACCTATTCAACACTATTCTAGTTTGTCAGTCATCCAAGAAGAGGAATCTTCTTTCGATGATGTACAACTACCAATACCAGTTGTACCACTCCATTCCACTGAGAAATGGAATGATGTTACTATCTCATCTACTCTTACTGATGATCAACGTCAGCAAGTCTCTAAAATTCTACACACGTATGAGGATGTCCTCACTGACATCCCAGGTCATACGTCAGTCATCCAACATGACATTATTCTGACTGACGATACACCGATTCGAGTTCGCCCATATCCTATTCCTTTACACTTTCGTGATAAGGTTGATAAGGAATTGAATGAGATGCTTCAATTAAATATAATTGAACCATCTTCATCACCATATTCTTCTTCTATGGTAATCATTAGGAAGAAAGACAACAATATACGTCTTTGCGTAGATTACAGGAAATTAAACAAAGTTACAAAATTCGATGCGGAACCATTACCTCTTTTAGACGACTTATTAGAGAAATTATCTCATGCCACATTCTTTTCGAAATTTGACCTTTCAAAGGGTTATTGGCAAGTGCCACTCACTACGAAAGCAAAGCCATTCACCGCTTTC
Source organism: Oreohelix idahoensis (assembly GCA_024509875.1). Lineage (NCBI taxonomy): Eukaryota > Metazoa > Mollusca > Gastropoda > Stylommatophora > Oreohelicidae > Oreohelix > Oreohelix idahoensis. The sequence goes on along the minus strand of JAMPIV010009416.1, from coordinate 639,015 downwards.
TCGACACCACGGGGTCTTTTTCAATGGAATTTTATGCCTTTCGGGTTAATGAATGCGCCAGCTACCTTTGTACGCATGATGCGCCGCATATTGTCTCATCGTCCCGATGTCATTACTTATATAGATGACATCTGTCTTTTTAGTGACTCTTGGGATGAACATATTCAGGGTTTAAAATCTTTACTTTCTACCTTACAGGATTATAACTTAACAGCGAAACCTTCAAAGGCTTTTGTCGGTTTTCATGACATCTCATTTCCTGGTCACCGTATAGGTCGCGGTTTAATGTATACAGAAGACAGTAACGTCTCTAAAATTTTAAACATCTCAGCACCTAAGACAAAAAAACAAGTGAGGTCACTCTTAGGACTAATACAGTTCTATTCTAAATTCATCCCTCATTTGTCTACTATAACTGCACCTCTTTCGTCTTTACTGAAGAAGGGCACACCTAATGTAATAAAGTGGTCGCAGGATCACCAAACGGCGTTAGACTATATAAAACAGATTTTTTCAAATAAGCCTTTTTTAAAGTTGCCTAACAAAGATCTCACCTTTGTTCTTCGCAGTGATGCTTCTTCCTACGCTATTGCGGCAGTTTTGATGCAGGAATACGGAGGCACCTTATTTCCTGTTATGTACGTATCCAGAAAGCTTACAACGAGCGAGATAAATTACTCCGTTCTAGACAAAGAGCTCCTTGCTCTTGTCTGGGCAATCACAAAACTGGATCGTTATCTCCTCGGATCACACTTTGTGGTGGAGTCTGACCAGAAAGCTCTTACCGCATTGAATACAGGGAACGTTAAGTCATCAAAGTCAGCGCGTTACGCTATAGCTCTTCAACCGTTCCATTTTGAGATACGAGCTATTCCTGGAGTGCAGAATGTATTTGCAGACTGTCTTTCAAGATGCCCTAGTGAACTTGGTGAAACTAAACTACTTTTAGATGGAGAAACGTCCTCACCGAAACATGAATAACTTTGTACAGTGTCATTAATTGTACATCTGTGAAGACTATGTATAGTTTTGCAGTATTCGTATAAATATAACTTTCAGAATATAGTTACTCCTGGATTATAACATGACTTTTATTGTGAAGTAACTTTTTGTTAGAACGGGAACAGTGATATTAAAGTAACATTTTTTTTTAGTATGGAAACATTGGAAAAAAGCAACAAATAGACATTCGTTAGTGTTATGGAACATATTACACTACATATCGTGTTCGTAAACTTATTTCGTGCATGGAACATTAGGAACATATTCTTGTTGACTCTAAATAGTTCTGAACGAATATTCACAATGACTGAAATTAGAATTACTTAGAATAAATTACTAGTTATTCATTTATGTGTAATTAAGTACTAGAATTAGATTAATTCAATTTAATCAATTTGATTGATTATGAATCACACATCTACTAACTTTATTAGTGTCTCGCAATACGTGTATTCACGTATTCCACTACATGATATTTTACTTTTAGATAACTAGTCAAACTTACTAGTGTTAGATATCAGTAAGTGCGTTGCTTCTTAAAGTGTTTAATTATGCATTGCTTCATTTTTGCATGTTGTATTTTAAAAAAAATTTTCTGTTCTTTTGATTTTCTTATCATTGATTATCATCAGTGTTGCTGTTCATTTTCATTTTTGAAATCATATGTTTCAAATTTTGTTGAAAACTTAGTTGAATTTTATTATCATCTTTTTTGTTGATTCTTCATTTTCATTTTTTCAACTTCTTTTTACTTCGAATATTACCACATCGTTCCAAAGTAGGTCGATGGTGGATGTGTGCTTTAATGCATACTATCATTTAGTTATATTGATTTATTTTAAATTTTCTCTTCTTAATATGATAATTTTATGCATGTCATAAATCTTGTTGTAGTTTTGACTCACCTCTCTCGAGTAATTAGTTCGAAAAAAATTAATGGGATTAATTTTTTTAAGGGGAGGTAATAAGGGAGCTGTTACGTACATTTATTACCTAAGGGGGTAGTCGTCGGTCCTACCAAATGTACGCACCAGTCTTGAGATAGTTATATTATTTGTGCGTTCGATTGATTCACGCACTGACGTGCACAATGCTGTGTGAGTTGCTTTGGACGCACGTGTAACCTAGTTGAGTAGTTTGTGACGTCATGTTTTGAAGTGGAAACATGGAACTGGCTTGTGTCCATGATTGTAATTTTATATTGTGTATCCAATGGCATGTTGAAGGAAGCCATTTATTATTGTGATTTGTATTGGTCTTCAGGTCGAAGCCAATCGCAGTTATGTCACGTAAGTTATCGCCCACTTCTTATATTTAATGCTGCATAAAAAGGCCGCTCTACTACTAATCTAGCGGGAATTTTATCATTCCTAGAATGGATCTATAGAGTCGCTTGCCTTTAAGATTTGGATCGTAGACGGAGAATTCCTACGAGTAGAAGAAGATATATTGTTTACCTTATGCACATGTTTTAAATGCCGTACATGCTTCAATGCCAAAGTCGTGGCATGGATGTAAAGAGAGGGTAGCCAACTGAAAGCCTTTAACTGATAGGATTATCGTATATGACTTTGTGTGAAATTATATGATGTACAACGCTATGTAGGATGAACGTCTGGGAATTTTAACAAATGTAATATGGAAGATTTCATCCCAGAGTATGAATACGTTACCATGATAGACGTCCTTGAAAGAAGGTCAACGGTCGTGACTGAGAAGGATATTATACGGTAACAGTTTTGTAATCCTTAGTCTATGGACAGAGGTCTTTACTAGAAGAGAATCTTCAGGAACTTTAGCTCCAATAATTAATATGTTGTCGTGTGATCTTTGCGCCTGTGACGATGTCCGTCTTGTCCACTTCGTGTCCTGGTGAATAAAATCTATGTAAAGTTACCAACGACTTGTGTGCTGCCAATACTTGACCAGTTCACCCAATTCAAGATACTTGTTGGTTTTCGTTTGAAAAAACATTGTTGACATTTATTCCGTTGTAACCATTCGCGTTTCAATTCATCACTATGAAAACGACACCAACAGGGACACATTTTTCAAAATCTATAATGTAATATTTACATTAACGATCATTAATTTTACACATTTCTCATAATCTAAAACATAATATTTACAGCTACGATCATGAAGGAGACACATTTCTCATAATCTATAACGTAATAATTACATCGACGATCATTAATTTGACACATTTCTCATTATCTATAATGTAATATTTACAGCAACGATCATGAATGTTACACATTTCTCATTATCTATAATGTAATATTTACAGCAACGATCATGAATGTTACACATTTCTCATTATCTATAATGTAATATTTACAGCAACGATCATGAATGTTATACATTTCTCATTATCTATAATGTAATATTTACAGCAACGATCATGAATGTTACACATTTCTCATTATCTATAATGTAATATTTACAGCAACGATCATGAATGTTACACATTTCTCATTATCTATAATGTAATATTTACAGCAATGAACATGAATGAGACACATATCTCATTATCTATAATGTAATATTTACAGCAATGAACATGAATGAGACACATATCTCATTATCTATGACGAAATATTTTCAGCAACGGTCATGAATAAGTTACTAGAGATGGCCACACAACTAAAAGCACAGTCTGACGCCACTGACAGCAAACTGGCTGTGATGAAATCTGAAATAGAGACACTATTTCAAGGACAACTTACAGATCTGAGAACTTACATGAAGACAGCCTTTAACAATGTGTTAGAGCAACTCTCAAGGCCAGAGAAAGTTCTTAACTCATCATTTACCACCGTTCCGGTTAATACAGTTCAGGTGAGATACTTTGATTTGTACAGGAACAGCGTGTGACAAAACGTAGACGCTTACAACAAATGTTGAAAAATGTTTTAATCCAAAAACAAACAAAAAATGAAACGTAAAAGTAAAAAAAACCAAAAACAAAACAAAACAACAAAATAAGGGAACAAACAACTTATTCCGGCTGAACGTGAGAATAAAAATACAATAATAATTATACATTCGCTCTTTCTTTTTATGTTTTCAAAACAACAATATGTAAACCAGATAGTACCTGAGGATAGTTGTTGTTAAAAGCATTTTTAATAAATTTGTCTATACAGTTTGTACTAAATGTCTGAGAAATAATCTAGTAGCACGCAAATAACAACAAACTGTCCTCGACTTACGACCACATATACATGAGATGGTCATCCCATGAATCCTATCCCATTAGTTTCGCGCCCGTGGTGAAAGATTTTAACGGTGACTACACCGTTGGCCGTACGGGCACACAACCGCAAAGCAGCCGTGTTTGTTGTTGTTACGACTCAGTCTCAAACCGTATGGGTCAGCAGACAAGGACAAGCGATGTATGTGAAAAATGATTTCTAGTACTGCCGCCACCTTTGCACGTTATGATTGTGACGAAATGGACGACTTCTATCGATCTTTCGTTCTCTCCGGCAGTATCGGTACATATATGGTACTGATTTTTATTATGTGCTGTCAATTATTGCACTTTTCTTTCTTTCTTTCTTTATTTTTCTGCTAAGTAGCATATATTTGATTTTACCAAATCACGCTGTAGGTGATAAATAACACATTTGCAAGGAGTGCTACCCACATTTGTGGTTATAGGCGTGGCAGATTAACACGTACATAGGTCAGCGCTATCGGCTTAAATCTCCGATAAGACACTGAGTTTGCGTACTCATACGACAGATAACGAAATTACTGTCTGTGCTAAACCTGTGGGCAGACAAGTGTGATATAATCGTTTCCGGTCATTTGCTTAAAATTAATCATGGATTTATTACATTTTAGACAATATGAGTCTACAAATGTGTTTGTGAGAGTGTATGCAAGACATCATATAACCATATATGGGAGACGTGACCTTTTACACAATTTTTCCATGCATGAAATGTTTTTAAAGTGCCCCACCCGACATGTTTGAAATGATTGGATCTTTCTGATTAGATTCATAACAACATTGAGGGGGAATATAGGCTGATCATTTCGCAATTCTATCTCACTGTGAATTTCAAGCTCGCCATCAGACCTCGACAAAGTAAGGAATAGACTCATAATTCCTATTTGTTAACCGGACCTTTTATTGGAGAAGCAGATAAGACTTTTAAAAAAAGCCCAGGTTATATCTTTCAAATTTTAAAAAGAAACACCGGGACTAGGAAACTGAAAAAAAAAACACGGAGTCAGAAGGAGCAATCTATTGTGAAATTAAAGACATCCCAGACGCGTGTAAGAGAACAATTCGTCTCTTTTATTCATCTGAGCAAACAAGTCTGTAGCCAGGATTGGCGTAAGTTATGATTTACATTTCATATTTTATTACTAACATGTGAACTAACAAATATATATATATATATATATATATATATATATATATATATATTTATATATATATATATTACCATGTGAAGTTTAATGTGTGAAACTCGCTATTGGATGTCAAAGTCATTTGGGGCTGGCACCCTCAGTATCTAGAATGATGATTTATGAACCACCACTGCACGGGCTGATGATTGCTTTATTGGTAGTTTCGTAAAGAGAACTAAAAGCATAAAGTAGTTCCAGGTTCCCTATGGAGCAGGGAGGGAAAGATAAAAGAAATGATGTACATTCTAAGAATAATACTTACATTTGCAAAGTAGTGTAAATGTCCATATAAACATACTCACTTTAAAATTAATGTAAGTTTTCAAGCTTTAAACCAGTGTAAATGTCTATGTGTAAATATTTATTTTAAATTAATAGAAGTTTCAAACTTTTCCACAAGTGTAAATGTAAATGAAACATAAATGAATTTATATTGTGAACACTTTTCAAACAGTGGAGATGTAAATATAGAACATGTTATATCTGTACGTTTAACCTTTTCATTTAAATGTAATATAAAGCTAAAGCTATTCAGTTTAAGAGTATAGGAAGTTTTATTCCGAGGGATTAAATTTAATTCTTATTGAGGATAAATTCTGAAATGGGATAGTAGAATAGAAGAGTGGGGCACAATCTGGCACCCAATTTGATATATTTGTTATTTATCGTCGGAAGGAAGGATTATACAAGACAGGAGTCTTGATTTATGAACTTATATTGGTGCCTGCACCTTCATGGACATACAGGTTTATACACCGTAAAAACTGGAGTTCTTAATAACCTTGCATTGTCGCTGTATAAGTATAAGTCATGAATATGGACTGGACATTAATATTGAGAAAACAAAAACTATGATAATTAGCAAAACAGACGATAAACCCACATTAAAGATAAGCGTAAATGGGGAAATCCTGGAACAAGTCAAGAGCTACGTACATCTCGGTCATATAATAACAGAAGATCGCAGATGTGAAACAGAAATCAAGAAGAGAAAAGGAATGGCCAAAGCTACATTCAACAACATGAAACATATACTGACATCCAAACAGTTATGTCACAAATTAAAACTGAGAATCATAAAGTGTTATATATATTCTGCATTTCTGTATTGTGCAGAAACATGGACGATGAATAAGCAGTTGGAAGAAAGAATTGAGGCTCTTGAAATGTGGATATATAGAAGAATGGGGCGTATCTCATGGAAAGAGATGAAAACAAATAAGGAGGTCCTAGAAAATCTAGGTATGAAAAGAGAACTAATGAGGGAGGTCAAAGTTCGACAGCTAAAATACTTTGGCCACATAAAAAGGCATAACACCTTGCAGAAGACCATAACAGAAGGGAGAGTTGAAGGCAAACGTGCAAGGGGAAGACAGCGCTATAAGTGGGAAGACAACATCAAGAGATGGACAGGAAAGAGTCTATCAGAGTGCACCATCAAGACAAGAGACAGAAGACGTTGGAGATCTATTACAGCCAACCTTCGTTGTGGAGATGGCAACTGATGATGATGATGATTGTCGCTGGAGGGTGTACTAACTTGGAGAATTCATTTTGATGAAGTTTAAAGGAATCTGAAAAGATCTATGTGACAAAAGCACAGATATATTAAGAACATATATATAATGATTTACTGGAGAAAAAACCCGAATGCATACTACCGTCAAGTAGTCTAGTATTATGATACTAGGGTGGTTGATAATGGACGGAACGACATAACCTAATGACGGTTCATCATTTCAAATTGATCATGAATATCAATAAATCATGTTGTTTTTAAAAAAAGTACCAGCATTGGCTTTGCACCTCGTTACTTTAGAGTTGTTGGTGCCTTCTGGTTTGTTTATTCCTTGTGAGGGAACACTGCCGAACCAATACAGGGACGATTCAGTGCTATTTGCACACTCAAGATAGAAACATTCGCGTGACACGGTCATTGTATAACCGGGATCGAACACTCATATAAAGAAATCTTGGAAGAGTGATATTATATATATATATATATATATATATATATATATATATATATATATATATATATTATATATATATATATATATATATATATATATATATATATATATATATATATATATATATATATAAATATATATATATATATATATATATATATATATATATATATATGTAATTGCAGACAAACTCTTCTTAATTCACTGAAGCAAACTAACGGGCGGACATACCTTAACAAACTTCACCTCAAATAAAATAGTTGTTAATACCTCTCGCAGTTCACAAATAAGGTGAACTTTAGTCAGTTAGGTCGTGTGTTCTACTGGGAACTAGGACAACGTACTTCAATCCTTGTGATACAGCTTGTAAATCCTGGCGGAAGGGGGATAATCCAAAATGTCCTTAACTTAAAACAATATTTCTTGTTTCCCCTCTGTCAAATAAAGATCTAGTAAACCATCCACATGTACCGGTAGGTCTCTATTACATTGTTATTGACCCCTGCCTTGCAGTGTTTGTGTGGTCTGATATTAGTAGATAGCAGTTTACAAGGCAGAGTTTTTTTTAGTCAAACTCTATACTACCCACGTTGGTACGTTTTAAAGGGTTAACATATATTTAACATGTTTTGGTTTATTGACCGTAAAGTTTTAACTGACTGTTTGTTTGTTCTTGGAACATTTGATACTTCTCTGTGATAGACTATTTTGATGTTTATTTTTATATAGACTCGATTTTTTAGCCGCTTTTCTCTTTTGTGCGTGTGTGTGTTTTTGTTAACATTTCTTTAACTTGTCATCTCTGTGGCATTTAAAGACATTTTTAACGCCTTTGTCAACACTATTTGAACACTGTGGCCGTTGGCATATGCTAACTCTTAAGATGATGATGATGTATACTGAGGTTCATATCACGATCCCACAGTGGGCAATTAGGCGTTGATGATGATTCAAATTTGAACACCAAATAGACAACCACTACATCACAACGACAGAGGATGGGATGAGTAACATCTAGCGATATACTGCACTAGGACAGCGGTAAATGATAGAGATGATGTTTATTTACAGCTTTGATCAGCAACCAGTTGAAAACCATATTTCATGCCCAACTTTTCCTCTGAGGCGGGCCATTTCCCATAATAACAATGTCCATAGGCAACTTTTAAAACAAATCTTCTTTCGCTCCAACCTTATTTCGAAATTTCTCGATTAAAATTGTTCATCCACTTCCCAAAAATCTCGTGCCAACATAATTCATTCCCACTGTTCAAACGCACTTAAAATACTCAATGGACGTAATCATAATTAATCTCCCTTTGCTAAATAAGTCTAGACGCCGTGAATCCTTCTCTCCCTAGGTTACCTCTTCTAGCGTATGCAAAATTCTAAAGCCATAATCTGAGCCACCCGCCATTCTACAAACCAAGTCCATGATCTTTTCTTAAGGGGCGTAATAAACGGTCTACCTCCCGTTGCCGCAAAATCAATAAATTATAATGTTATCTCCCATTTAGAAATGTCTAATATTCTGTAACTACTACCGTATGCACATTTTCTAAACCAGATTTTCCTACTCGATCTTTATTTTTACACGCTTTTCTTTAACTTGCTTAGTATGTCGACTGTTATAACTAGACATTAACTCGGGCGTTGGTAAAGGTCTTTTATATATGGACATGTGCCCGGCACAAAAGTTCAGTATAGTGACACTTATGTGTCATTAGATCTTTTGTGTGAAAACACGGATGATCATTACAGTGACACTTGTTTGTCATTGGGTCTTTTTGTGTTGGGACATGCGTTTGTGTTGGGCGTGTTCCAAATGCGAGTTAAATGCGACCTCATGCGAGGGAAAAATATGCGACCTCATGCGAGGAAAAAAAAATGGTGTAGCTGGCGAGTCCTCTTTATGCTAGCAGATCGATAATGTTACTCCTTTCCAGGACTTATTGAAAAAACTCTTTACAGAGCAATACAACAGGAGACACTCTGATCATCCGAAGCAGTCCCCCGTCGAACAAGTGTTTCGGCCCTCTGTTCTCCTTTACACTCTAAGGGGGGCGGGCCCACCTGAGTCATGACTTCCTGTTGTCTTGTGTAGAAAAATTAACCCATTTCAGCTTGTTAGCAGCTTTAAACTGCACAAGCCGGAGGCAATTGTGAAAGCATCGATTTATTCAAAGTAAAGACAAAATCGTTTAGAAAGTTAAAACATGAAATACATGAAGTACAGGCGGGTTTTAGACAAGGCAGAGGTACGAGAGATCACATTTTTAATGTGAGAAACATCCTCGAGAAATGCAGAGAATACAATGTAGATCTTCATGCCTGTTTTGTAGATTACACTAAGGTCTTCGACTGCGTACAACATCAGAAAATGTGGAACATCATGAGAGACATGGGGTTTCCGGCGCATTTGATCCATCTAATTGAAACACTATACAATGAACAACAAGCAGCTGTCAGAGTAGCGGGGGAAAAATCAGGATGGTTTGAGGTGAAAAGGGGAGTAAGACAGGGTTGCATCCTCTCTCCATACTTGTTTAACATCTATGCAGAAAATATAATGAGAAATGTTCGGAGTGACCAAGAATATGAACATTGCGATCCGTTCACAATTGGTGGAAATGCGATCCCAGAACTCATGTACGCAGATGACACAGTTATTCTTTCAAACAGTGCCAAGGGACTAGAACAGTTAATCCTGTCTGTCAAAAGACACAGTGAAGATCAGAACCTTTTTCTGAACACAAAAAAAAAACAAAGATAATGTCCACTGACAAAACAAGATGCCAACCAAAAATTACCATCAATGATGAGGAAAGTGAAAATGTTAAAAATTGTGAATATCTTGGCTCCATAATTAACAACAATGGAGACTGCTCAAAAGAGGTCAGAAGGAGACTGGCCATAGCAATGCAGAGGTTAAATAAAATGAAGAACCTATGGCATAACACCAGCAAATTAATAAAAGTAAAACTTCTGAGAAGGTGCATCTTTCCGGTAGCAACGTATGGATGTGAAACACAAACATTAAAGAAAAAAATCGAATCTTTCGAAGCAAAGTGTTACAGAAAAATTCTCAGAATATCTTGGACCAAAAAGAAGAAAAATATAGACATCCTACACGACCTGAACATCGAGGAAAACTGGCTCATAAACAATATCATGTCCCGGAAACTGAAATATTTTGGCCATTAAACGTCATAGTGGCTTGGAGAGAGCAGTGGTGAAGGGTATGGTACCTGGGAGGCGAGGCAGGGGCCGACCAAGGCGACGGTGGACACAGGACATTGAAGACACTTTGAACATGACAATGGAGGAGGCAGGAGGGCAGGCTAGAGATAGAGAGACTTTCAGGCGGGTTGTGATCAGAGCGACGTTCTGAAAAAGGACATGCTACATGATGATGAAAGACAAATTGCGTTCGTTCCGCAGCACACCACGATTAGGAACAGACACTGACACACCTGTGCGAAGCCGACAAGGCATGAAGCAACTGCGCGCTAGCAACTGAAATTCTGCGCCGGACACCTCATATAAAACACCACGTGTTGCCTGCAGGCCACAGTCCTTTCACCAATACAATTAAAAAAACTCAGTGTATTGCAGACTCAGACAAATTTCCTGATGTTTCCTGTACCGCCGGTGGGGCTAGAGTTTACTGTCACGATTTCCATAGCCCATTGCGGTTGTTCCACAGCCAGCATGATGCCTTTTCAGCAGTTTCACTAAGCCTCTTCAGGGCCCTTGTTATCGCCTGTCCCCTCAGCCTCAGCAGTTTCAATAAATCATATACTGACGCAACCACAAACCATCTTGCACCCACCTCAACAACCACGACCCTTGCAGTAAACCCATTGTGTCTCAGACACGCGGCCAGAGCTTAGCCGCTTTGAAGAAATGTTGCTCGTCCAATCTGGATTCAAATTGCACGGTCAGTTCAATCAATATAACCTGGTGCGATGATGAAGAATGCAGCACTATATCCGGCCGTCATCGAGATTTCCTGATACACTCTGGATATGACTATCGTCCAGGTAGGTCTACCGCCATCTCCCAGTCATTTGCACAGTAAAGCAGAGATGGTAAATTGCTACATGACTTACTCGGTTTGGGGTGTGCTGACTTCCCTGCTCTCAGAAAGTATGTATTTGCAGTGCTCGGCCTGACTTTGCTATTCATCTTCATCCTTACCAGGTCTATATCGCAGCCAGCTCACTTTGCACTGTGTTGTGGCGCCATGTGTATCGCCCTTGCCCCAATGACACTTTGCAAGCTGAGAGCAAGTGTTCAATTGTCTGCCTCTCCTGACACAGGGGGCACTGCTCATCATACGTCTTTCAACCTCTTACAAGGATTGTGGCCGATGGCAGGAGGTCATACATTGATCTAATAATGAAACTGAACCTGAGAGATGCCTATTTCCATATATCATTCCATGTCAAGGACCTTTGCAGGGCTCCTTCCTATGTAGTCTATTGTCCTTGCTGGGCCTGCTGCACTGCTTTTTGCAACCTCTTATCATTCTCAGGTCCTCGTATCTCCTGAACTACCATGTCTCTGCGCTCCCTGCTTGATGCCTTGGACAACCAGCGGATGTCTCCATGACCAAATCCCCGTCTATTCGTTTGTGTGTATCCGATACCCTCCCTTAGCTTGAGCGACTCTTGGGAGGCATCAACAGCTTCTTCCACTCTCCACTTCCTTCCCGTTTTCAGTGTGGGCTGAATGGACTTAACCACGTCATCTTCTGACTTGCGCAGCATCATTATGAGCCTTGCTTTCCCCACTTTGTACTCTTCAACAATTGACTTGAAAGGAAGCGCAAATTTTGACTCTTTGCAGTACAGTGCTACGTTTGACAGACCTTGTGGTATCAATAGCAATTTCCTCATCAACTTGTTGACCTTCTGCTCTATAGCTTCCACTGTACTGGTGCCTATTTCATATATAAGCAGTGGCCACAGCAATTAAGATATCAACATGAACTGGAGGCACCACAGTTGGAACTTTCCTAGGAGTCCGCTTTGGTCTATGATCTGTAGCCCTATGTTTGCCATTTCTAATGTCTGTTGCACTGATTTCGAGTCTTTTAATGAGGCAGCTATCAACGCTGATCGGGTTAGCAGTCAACAAAGTTAACATGTTTGGATGGTAAATGCGCTCTGATACAACCAAATAGGTCGAATGCAACGCGCCTCGCCAGAAGAAGGCAAACACCGAACCAAAAAAACAAAACAAAACAAAAACCCTTGCATGTAACTCTCAAGTCATCTTTAAATCTTGCAATTGATTTTTCAATCACTTCCATATGAGCAATAGGTCTGAAACTTGGCAAAGTTGTGTATTCCCCTTGACAATACAATACTCATTCGTAAAAATAATAAAATTAAAATTAGAAATCAATTTTTTTTTTAGTATTGTCCCAGCAAGGAAATGGGCGATAACTGCAAATAATCTAGGTCTATTCTTTCCAACAAGATTGTCTCTCTTGAGAGAAATGTTGAAACTTCACGAAGTACGTGAACTGTCGGCAAATCAGCGTACAGCGGCATTGTTGTGACCCAATTATCGCCTAATTTACAAATTGAAGAAATTGATTGCACCAAATTAACAGGCAAAAAGCCATGTAATATTGACGCTCTAAAAGAAATGGATCGCTTATGAAATTTTAGACCAGATTTACAATAAGAAAAAATATTGTTTATGTTTTAGTATGTCATACTTTTTCTAACACTAAAAAGAAGAAAATTAAAAATTAAAAAAGTATATTTTAAACACACGCTTCTTATGCACTAAAAACCCAAAAATAATTATTCAAGGAGTTTATAGCTTGCAGTCAATTTTATCCCGCAAGAGTGTACGAGACATCCACTTCTGTGGGACTCTGTGGTGCAAACTCTGTGGAGCAAGATACATAGAACTAGACACCCTGTTTCCCCGGCCTGGAGATCCAGACATTGTGTGATCCTGGCTATAGTTGGATGCTTCTCATTTTACCAGATAAGTAGAACACAATTCCACTGGTCAGCCTATCCAGAAACATTGTAGACCAAATAAAATACAAAATAGAAAAAACAGATTTAGTGATTACTCATGAAGGAGTTTATTAAACTAACTTACAAACTTCACAGTCCATCGAAAGTTTTAAACTATATGTAAAATAAATAATTGACATTTGAAATATAACTTTATCATATTGAAGTATTGTGGAAATGACATTCCATGTGTATTTATTTTAATTTTGTAAAAAAAAAAAACCTTTGAATTCTTTATCATTTTCCTAACCGAAAAGAGAAACGGTATAGGATCAATAAATTGTAAATATATATATAATCAGTCTTGCTTAATTATTTAAATTGAGTTAAGGTTCTGTTTGTTATATATATATTACATATTTAATTAATTAATCCCCTAGCAGAGTAAATAAAAATATAATAACCATTATTCAAGGGAGGATAATGAGAGATAGCACTTAGACCTTCAGGAACAAACACTATAATCGTACTTGAAGGTTTATACAGCTTGACCCTACCTTTGATTGTCGATAAACCCTTCTTCTTTTCAGAGAAGGGGGTATTTCTTATAAGACCAGTCTCTTATCTGGCACTATCCTGGTATCATCTGATACACCTATTTGTCCAGGATATCTTTAACTTTAATAACATCTGAACCTCTCGCGACACCCGGTGAAAACACAGTGAGCATCAACCCAGCTACCTGGTGACAACACAGTGAGCATCAACCCAAGCTACCTGGTGACAACACAGTGAGCATCAACCTAAGCTACCTGGTGACAACACAATGAGCATCAACCTAAGCTACCTGGTGACAACACAGTGAGCATCAACCTAAGCTACCTGGTGACAACACAGTGAGCATCAACCCAAGCTACCCGGTGACAACACCGTGAGCATCTACCCAAGCTACCTGGTGACAACACAGTGAGCATCTACCCAAGCTACCTGGTGACAACACAGTGATCATCAACCCAAGCTACCTGGTGACAACACAGTGATCATCAACCCAAGCTACCTGGTGACAACACAGTGAGCATCAACCTAAGCTACCTGGTGACAACACAGTGAGCATCAACCCAAGCTACCTGGTGACAACACAGTGAGCATCAACTCAAGCTACCTGGTGACAACACAGTGAGCATCAACCCAAGCTACCTGGTGACAACACAGTGAGCATCAACCCAAGCTACCTGGTGACAACACAGTGAGCATCAACCCAAGCTACCTGGTGACAACACAATGAGCAACCACCCAAGCTACCTGGTGACAACACAATGAGCATCAACCCAAGCTACCTGGTGACAACACAGTGAGCGTCAACCCAAGCTACCTGGTGACAACACAATGAGCATCAACCCAAGCTACCTGGTGACAACACAGTGATCATCAACCCAAGCTACCTCGTGACAACACAATGAGCATCAACCCGAGCTACCTGGTGACAACACAATGAGCATCAACCAAAGCTACCTGGTGACAACACAGTGATCATCAACCCAAGCTACCCGGTGACAACACAGTGAGCATCAACCCAAGCTACCTGGTGACAACACAGTGAGCATCAACCCAAGCTACCTGGTGACAACACAGTGATCATCAACCCAAGCTACCTGGTGACAACACAGTGATCATCAACCCAAGCTACCTGGTGACAACACAGTGAGCATCAACCCAAGCTACCTGGTGACAACACAGTGAGCATCAACCCAAGCTACCTGGTGACAACACAGTGAGCATCAACCCAAGCTACCTGGTGACAACACAGTGAGCATCAACCCAAGCTACCTGGTGACAACACAGTGATCATCAACCCAAGCTACCTGGTGACAACACAATCAGCATCAACCCAAGCTACCTGGTGACAACACAGTGATCATCAACCCAAGCTCACAACACAGTGATCATCAAACCAAGCTACCTGGTGACAACACAGTGATCATCAACCCAAGCTACCTGGTGACAACACAGTGATCATCAACCCAAGCTACCTGGTGACAACACAGTGATCATCAACCCAAGCTACCTGGTGACAACACAGTGGCTACCTGGTGACAACACAGTGATCATCAACCCAAGCTACCTGGTGACAACACAGTGATCATCAACCCAAGCTACCTGGTGACAACACAGTGATCATCAACCCAAGCTACCTGGTGACAACACAGTGATCATCAACCCAAGCTACCTGGTGACAACACAATGAGCATCAACCCAAGCTACCTGGTGACAACACAGTGATCATCAACCCAAGCTACCTGGTGACAACACAGTGATCATCAACCCAAGCTACCCAGTGACAACACAGTGATCATCAACCCAAGCTACCTGGTGACAACACAGTGATCATCATCCCAAGCTACCTAGTGACAACACAGTGATCATCAGCCCAAGCTACCTGGTGACAACACAATGAGCATCAACCCAAGCTACCTGGTGACAACACAGTGATCATCAACCCAAGCTACCCGGTGACAACACAGTGATCATCAACCCAAGCTACCCAGTGACAACACAATGAGCATCATCCCAAGCTACCTGGTGACAACACAGTGATCATCAACCCAAGCTACCTGGTGACAACACAGTGATCATCAACCCAAGCTACCCGGTGACAACACAGTGATCATCAACCCAAGCTACCTGGTGACAACACAGTGATCATCAACCCAAGCTACCTGGTGACACAAGTGATCATCACCCCGGTGACAAACCCAAGCACCTGGTGACAACACAGTGATCATCAACCCAAGCTACCAAACACAGTGATCATCAACGCAAGCTACCTGGTGACAACACAGTGATCATCAACCCAAGCTACCTGGTGACAACACAGTGATCATCAACCCAAGCTACCTGGTGACAACACAGTGAACATCAAACCAAGCATCAACCAAAGCTAACCCAAGCTACCTGGTGACAACAAACAGCTACCTGATCATCAAACCAAGCTACCTGGTGACAACACAGTGATCATCAACCCAAGCTACCTGGTGACAACACAGTGATCATCAACCCAAGCTACCTGGTGACAACACAATCAGCATCAACCCAAGCTACCTGGTGACAACACAGTGATCATCATCCCAAGCTACCTAGTGACAACACAGTGATCATCAACCCAAGCTACCTGGTGACAACACAATGAGCATCAACCCAAGCTACCCGGTGACAACACAGTGATCATCAACCCAAGCTACCTGGTGACAACACAGTGATCATCAACCCAAGCTACCTGGTGACAACACAGTGATCATCAACCCAAGCTACCTGGTGACAACACAGTGATCATCAACCCAAGCTACCCGGTGACAACACAGTGATCATCAACCCAAACTACCCAGTGACAACACAATGAGCATCATCCCAAGCTACCTGGTGACAACACAATAAGCATCAACCAAAGCTACCCAGTGACAACACAGTGATCATCAACCCAAGCTACCTGGTGACAACACAGTGATCATCAACCCAAGCTACCCGGTGACAACACAGTGATCATCCAAAGTCTACCCGGTGGAACAACACGTGACACACAGTGATCATCAACACAAGTTACCTGGTGATCATCAACCCAAGCTACCTGGTGACAACACAGTGATCATCAACCCAAGCTACCCGGTGACAACACAGTGATCATCAACCCAAGCTACCTGGTGACAACACAATGAGCATCAACCCAAGCTACCCAGTGACAACACAGTGATCATCAACCCAAGCTACTTGGTGACAACATAGTGATCATCAACCCAAGCTACCTGGTGACAACACAGTGATCATCAACACAAGTTACCTGGTGACAACACAATGAGCATCAACCCAAGCTACCCAGTGACAACACAGTGATCATCAACCCAAGCTACCCGGTGACAACACAGTGAGCATCAACCCAAGCAACCCAGTGATAACACAGTGATCATCAACACAAGTTACCTGGTGACAACACAATAAGCATCAACCCAAGCTACCCAGTGACAATACAGTGATCATCAACCCAAGCTACCCGGTGACAACACAGTGAGCATCAACCCAAGCTACCCAGTGACAACACAATGAGCATCAACCCAAGCTACCTGGTGACAACACAGTGAGCATCATCCCAAGCTACCCAGTGACAACACAGTGATCATCAACCCAAGCTACCCAGTGACAACACAGTGATCATCAACCCAAGCTACCTGGTGACAACACAGTGAGCATCAACCCAAGCTACCTGGTGACATCCAATCAAGATCTTTCATTGTCCTCTTTATCCTGTTCGTCTCTGAAGTGTTTTTCTCTATGTGCATTTTCGTTTCCTTCTAATTCTCTCACTTGTTCTTCATCTTGAATCCCTGCCTGCTATATGATAAAGCAATCTGTTATCTTGTCTTTCTCTCCAATCCGGTATTACTATCTACCACGCCTCTTTCGAGTTATCATCTCCCAATATTTATTGTTTACGCTTTCATTGTTTAAGGTTTTCTTGTCACATCTTCTTATAAATTGTAACTCCCTAAATTTTGCCTGTGCGCGTGACGTAAATTTGAAAGAACATTGACTTTGTTTGTGCCAAGCGAAATTGCCACATTGAATTGTCTCTTAAAGCCAATATATGCAGTGCCAACAACATATCCATGACAGTCCAGTTAAAGATTAATACATGGTCATTAATTTTACAAATGTGATTTTTTTTGGGCACGGAAGATACATAATTGTTTCCGCTCAGACCTTGTTAAAACCAATAATTACAACATTTGACATCTTGGGAAATATATCAGTAATAGATCTATGAAGTTGTGATTTGTAAACGTGATAAATACCCACGGAAGTAGCAAAGCCATATAAGGTAATAAAGTTTGAAAAAAACAACATGTTATGTTGTCACGTAGAATATTCTAAAAAAATGAGGGTATTGGGGGAAAGATCCTACCAAAATCAGCCAGTCATTGACCATTGCTTTGGTATTTGAGATGCAACAATAGGTTGCTCTTAATTGGATTTCTCGTCCACGAAACACTATGGGTGGTAAACACAAATATTCGTTATAACCTAGCACATGCCTGCTTCACTGACTTGAAATTTCTACAAGATGAGGTCATAGACACCCAAAAATACAAAATATCAAGACCTAAATATATGACAGGCCAGAGGACCTGACATGACATCTATAATTAGAAAAGAGTAGCCCAGGGGAAATCCTTTTAGTGCTTTAAGTTCTAGGACCCTAGTTCAAGCGATATATTAGACATGTAATTCACTTCATCTTGCCGTATCTTAAATCAGTTGCTCGACAATATTCGAACGTTCCTTGTGCAACATGTCTGATTTTATTCCACCCAAAATAAAGTTGTAATTTGTATTTTATCATTTTATATCTTGCATTTTTACAGATATAGTTTTCAATCTGATATACAGTGGCATATGAGTTTGGCAACCTCACCACTATAAATAACTCGACACATGAATATCCACTGCAAGAGATGGTGACTGCTTCGTGCGGGGTTCCTCGTAAGAAACCAACAGCAGAGTTGGCCTCATACTCTATATAGAGCAGCTAGTTGTTGATCATATAATGGTGTTCATAGTTATTATACAAGCACATTACTGAATTTTATTATGTATATTTGATTGAATAATCGAAGCAATTACTTCGGTTCGGTGCAAGAGATGTTCTGGTGCTATAATATTTGATTATTTGACAAGAAGTACAGTCTGAAGCTGTAGGAAGCAACAGCGCCTGAAGAGGACACCAACCCACCGCCTCTCACCGAAAGTTAAGTACCATAACATATCAACCAAGGGACATTTCAAAACTTTTTAATAAGTCCACCACTGTTTAAATCATCCGATCATGATCATTATCATCTTTTCTTTTTATCAGCCATCTGTTTTTTATTTTAAAACTTGTTAAACTCATAAATGATTATTAAATAATTAGTAAACCTGTTGATTTGTTACTTTGAAGCTAATGTTGGATTAATAACTATTGAGTGAAATGCATATTTGCACCCGTATGACGCATATTGTGTTCAAAATAGAACCATATAGAACTATACAATTAATAGTTACTGAATCACCTTCAGATAGGGTAGGGGGGGGGGGGGGGGGGGGGGCCCAAAAACGACGAGTCAAAATAAAATTACCTCTTAGAAGGGGTGGGTGAATATTAAAGTTCATGACAGCTTAGATGATCTCAGTTGTGCTTGCTTTCCTTTAACATCCTTTGAGGTCCCGTTAAATAGAAGCAGCATTCTTCTATTTATATCTCTGTCAAACGTAATCTCGAGCAAAGGTTGATACCTTTAAATATCCTCATCAGTATGCTCTAAGTTTGGTCATTGTTGCACCACTGCTGCGGAGTAGGGGAGACGATCCACGGTTCAGTCTTGTAGGGCAGTAACAAACTGTCTCCGTTTTTCTAGGTCGACAGCCATTCTTCGCATGATGCCCCAGCTCTGGTTTATACTTAACATCTCTGCCTCCATAATTCTCTACCAGATGGCTTTTGGTTGTCCTAGATTTCGCTTTCTTTCCTTAGTCCATAGCATGGTTGTTTTGGTGATGATGTCAAGGTCTCTTCTGAGGATGTGGCCAACCCAATTCTATCGTCTACCCGTTATGATGGTGTCAAGGTCTCTTCTGAGGATGTGGCCAATCCATTTCTTTCGTCTACCCGCTATGATGGTGTCTAGGTCTCTTCTGAGGATGTGGCCAACCCAATTCTATCGTCTACCCGCTATGATGGTGTCAAGGTCTCTTCTGAAGAAGTGGCCAACCCAATTCTATCGTCTACTTGCTATGATGGTGCGCATGTCCTCTTGTTGGCTCCGAGTTAGCAGTTCCTGGCTGGTGATGGTGTTCGGCAAGAAAATATGAAGAATTTTCCCTAAGCAGGTTGCGTGGAAATATGACAGTTTGGACATTTCCTTTTTTCTGAGTTCTCTGACTAATGACTTCCTTGTGATGTTATCATCCGGTGTTGGACCAAGCGTTACTGACATTTCACAGGGTGGCAAATATTAGTTATACCAAACATGTCATAAATAGCGACTAAGATCGGCGGGTATGAGACCGGCATCTTCATCCAGTATAAGTTTTAAGCCCTAAAATATCATGAACAAACTTCATCTTCTGCAGTTCTTCTCATTTCTATACCTGTCACCTACTTCTGTACGTTACTTCTATTCCTATTCTTTTGATTTATTTCTATAAGGTTCATCAAATGCTATATCTTTCTTCTATTGCTATACGTTTAATCTATTGCTATAGGTTTGATTTATTTATATCCGCTTCCTTTACTCTTATATGTTTCCTCTGTTAATATACTTGTCCTTATTCTATATGTTTCCTCTATTTCTATACGTTTACTCTATTTCTATAAGTTTCCTCTATTCTATACATTTACTTTGTTCCTTCACGTTTGCTTCATTTCTATACGTTTCCTCTATTCCTTTACGTTTATTCTATTTACTCGTATATAAGTTACCTCTGTTTCTATACTGTGTATTTTACAGTGCAAGTAAAGCTTAGATTACATGAGCCAGGTAAGAAAGGCTATACCTCATAACAAGTGATGATGGCCAGGCATTACTAACATTTGAAGACACATCGTATTATTCAACTTAACGTTTATATTTAATATGAAACACGCTGCTCTGTAACACATATATATATATATATATATATATATATATATATATACATATATACATATATATATATATATATATATATATATATATATATATATATATATATATATATATATATATATATATATATATATATATATATATATATATATATATATATATATATATATATATATATATTTATATATATATATTTATATATATATATATATATACATATATATATATATATATATATATATATATATATATATATATATATATATAATCATCACTCCTTGTCGTTCCCTGTGGATCATAGGACAGAAACAGTTGCTCTCCATCGATTTCTATTCTGGGTTGTCATTTTCATCTGTGCCCAAGTCATCCCAATTTCCCTAGCCTCCTCTTCAACAGTTCTTCTCCAAGTTCTCTTTGGCCTCTCCACTCTTTTTTCCCCTGTGGGTTCCAGTCAAGGACAATTCTGGCTGTGCTTGATTGTTCTCTTCTGATTGTATGTCTTATCCATCCCCACTTTCTGACTTTAATTTCTCTTTGTATTAGCGTATTTAGTTAGCTCTATATTTTTAATTACATCTGGCCATCTTATACGGAGGATCCGTCGGAGACATCTATTTACAAATGTCTGTAGCTTAGAGATGATACTTTTTGACACGTGCAATGTCTCTGAGCCATACAGCAAGAGTGACTTAAATATATATATATATATATTTAAATTACATTTCATATATACTTTTTGACACGTGCAATGTCTCTGAGCCATACAGCAAGAGTGACTTAAATATATATATATATATATTTAAATTACATTCATGTCGATTCCCAAATACTGGTTGCTATAAATAACATTACTATAGTAATGCTGCTGCTAACATCACTTACATTGATTTGTGTGCTACAGTTGTTTTGATAACATAGTTTTGAAAATTTGAGCAAGTATTTAAGCAACATAAAAATGTAAATAAGCTGCATTTATTATTTAACTTCGTTAACCTCTACACAATTCTCCAAATTTTAGTTCGCGATTGTTCGTTAAACTTCTACAAACACACTCCTTCAGACAATAATTTATATTTTCTCTAACAAAATTGTAAGACTTCTAAAAACCAAAACACAGATCAAATGTGAGAGAGGAATGTCAAGCTCACAGCGTAGACAAAAATTCTTGTTGTGGGGACATATCGAGGCTCTGTGTGATACAGAAACTGATCGTGGGGGCTGGATAGTTATACAGGTGATTTGTTATTTGTCTTTTTTTAAGATCATCTATCTATCTATCTATCTATCTATCTATCTATCTATCTATCTATCTATCTATCTATCTATCTATCTATCTATCTGTCTGTCTGTCTGTCTGTCTGTCTGTCTGTCTGTCTGTCTGTCTGTCTGTCTGTCTGTCTGTCTGTCTGTCTGTCTGTCTGTCTTTCTATCTATCTATCTACCTATCTATCGATCTGTATTTCTATATATATATACACTGAAGCACATTAAACACGCACCACTATTATATATACTGATGCCGAGAAGCTGGAATTAATAAGTGTGGGAATGGACTTTCCCCGTGTTTGTCATGTGGTAGAGAGCGAATGGCTGCTGGAATAGAAAGTGCATGATTCAACCCACTGGTCTGTGTACAGACTTCACGAAAACAATGAAAGTTACACGTGCAACACGATTCCCAACAGCTATGACCCTAATAATGTGTACGCGTTGTGGCAGTATAATGTGTATAAAAAGGCCGCTGAGACAAAACAAATAGTACATGTGCTTGAAATGCCACGACTATCTGAAGACGACCGCCAACGAGCCATTGGTATGTTGGAGACTGGAATGAGCTCGCGGGCCATTGCCAGAAGGATGAATTGCCACCACAGCACTATTGTTCGTCTCAATGAACGTTACGGAATCACTGGCAGTGCTCGGGATAGACTTCGGAGTGGCCAACCACGAGTTAATACTCCTGCGCAAGATCGTCATATTGTGCTGAGTCACCTAAGGAATCGTTCTCTCCCGGCAAGTCAAACAGCAAGAGCAATAGTGGGTAGACGTGGGCAAGTCTCTCGAAAGACAGTCATACGACGACTCAGAGATACAGGTCTTACTGCAAGACGACCTTATGTTGGGCCAAACTTGACTCACAGACATCGTCAGCAGCGCCTGCAATGGTCAGAGCAACATTTCAGATGGACTAGACTGCAGTGGAATGATGTCCTATTCACAGACAAGAGCAGATTCAACATATCCTTTGCTGATGGACGTATGCGGATTTGGGGACGGTGTGGAGAGCGCTTTGCAGATTGCTATGTTCGTCAGCACAACCTATTTGGAGGTGGCAGTATTCACATTTGGGGAGGATTCAGTTTTCACCATCGCTTGCCTCTTCACGACTTCCGTGGAAATGTTAATGCTGTGACATATCGAGATGAGGTTCTGGATGCATTGGTTGCTCCTGCGTTCACAAATTGTCCAGACTTGCAGCTTCTCCAGCAGGATAACGCACGTGCGCACACCGCATGAATTACGCAGCAATATCTTCAGCAGCAGAACATTGTGACGATTCATTGGCCTGCCCTATCACCAGACATGTCCCCTATAGAACATCTGTGGGACGAGCTTGGACGCAGAGTCTACCGGCAAGATTCTCCAGCTAATCTGCAACAGCTGGAAGCTGCTCTTACACGTGAATGGGACTTGATTCCCCGGAATTTCCTTCAGAGACTTGTGCGTTCCGTGCGGAGCAGCTATTTTAGCTTGTTTGCAAGCACACGGTGGACATACCAGATACTGAGGATAGTGTGAATAAATTTTTTTATTGGTTGCATTTTTGGTTTTCTCCCTTGCCTGAACAGAATGCAATGAATTTCATAACAATCAAATGTACAAATTAATGACCAGCATGGATTCATAAGAAAATGGATAAATATTGCAAATATGTAAACGTGTAAACACTTATATTTACATTTCACACTCTGTTCCTGGATTATACAGGTGGTGCGTTTTTAATGTGCTTCAGTATATATCTATCTTTCTAGTTATCTATCTATCTATCTATCTATCTATCTATCTATCTATCTATCTATCTATCTATCTATCTATCTATCTATCTATCTATCTATCTATCTATCTATCTATCTATCTATCTATCTATCTATCTATCTATCTATCTATCTATCTATCTATCTATCTATCTATCTATCTCTCTCTCTGTCTGTCTGTCTGTCTGTCTGTCTGTCTGTCTGTCTGTCTGTCTGTCTGTCTGTCTATCTATCTATCTATCTATCTATCTATCTATCTGCCTAATGTGTCTGTCTGTCCGTCTGTCTATGCGGTGCTCTATCTTACTTTCTCTGTCTTTCTACTTATCTACTAACATGTCTATCGATTCATCTATGTATCTACCAGAGACGTACAAATGGTAACGTAGACTTTTATAGAGGCTGGAATGATTACAAGAACGGGTTTGGAACTCCTGATACTGATTTCTGGATTGGAAATGATATTATTCACAATCTTACTTCACAAGTAAGTATTACATAAGCTCTAATTGCTTGCTGATCACGTTCTTCTTTACAAACAGGTATAAATACGTAAGGGGTCGTCTATGTGGTGAGATAGATCTTGAATCGTTGAGAAAGTAAAGTAGTTCCCAGAAATGGTGAACTCGTGGTACGAGTAGCACAAGATAACGCCAGGTAGGCAACCTTACAGTTCAGTTGTACAGAAGAAGAGAACAGGCAGGTAAATCACATTCTTGCTGGACCTATCCTATGCTTCATGGGATGTGAATGTAGCTCAGAATTAATCCCTACAACTTTAAGATTAGTTTAAAATACTGATAATTGAAAATAAATTTAATAACTTCAGGTATAAAAATTAAATCAGGGTACTTAAATGATTAAATAAATTCAAGAAATAAAGGCACGTAAAGGAGTTTGTGTCATAACAGACACATGTTTTAATTGGTGGTAGGTCATCACGTAGATTGGCTTAACTGATTATCACGTAAATACGTCTCCTGGTCCTCGAGGTCACAAGGCTGAGGCCAGGTACTAGTGATGGTCCACTGTTTCACGTTCCACTCTTTTCTAGTGTCGTGGTCACGTGATACAGACCTGTTGAACCTAGAACAAAGTAAGCCCAGTGTATTGTGTATGTTTCAGTGAAGAAACACCCTCTGATGACTGACCACTGTGATCAGAATCCTCATTTTTCACAACACTTCGACGGAAGCTGTTATGATGCTTAATTGCGCATAATGGTAGTATTTCTTCTCTTTCGTATCACTCTGTGGTGGCTTTCGATGACTATTAATAAGCTCTCAGCTCTTCTCAACTCACTGGATACTTCTGGCAGCTTCGTGGACTAGTTTTATGAAGTGTTTACTGATTTCAAATCTGAGCGGTCTTATTAAGTCGACTTCCCTACGTGTTGGAGATATCCACTCACAACTTCTTCCGTCAACCCAATTTTTACCGATATTCCGCTGGTTTGTGCTCATGTTGTGGCAAACATTACAATATTTTAAACATCAAACCACGTAGTTATTTCCAACTGTTATGCATGGATGTATTAGTGGGTGTGTGTAGTTTATATTCTTCAAATATGATCCGATTCCAAGCGATTATCACCGAGATGTCAAATACACATCTGTGTTAGAATTAGGGGAACATGGTCTAAATAAGAAAATTCTCGATAAAGCGATAGGTAAGTCCATTTACATTTTGTCTTACATCTGATTGCGGTTATGTAAAGAAGAGCACGCTCGTTAGTAAAATTGTTACCTGTAAATTAAATAGTGCAGACACAAAAATCTTTTAAGTAAAATAGTGTTTCATTAAACCGGATTTTATAAAGATCTTCCATTTCATTTGTTGCGTCGCAGCACGAGACAGGACCAAACCTTTGAAGCACTCAAACAAAGGCATTTGCATTTTATTCTTCCACCCCTACCCCCTCACATACACGCACACAAACACACAGTTCGTTCATCTAACTATACGTGAGTGTCCTGATCTTATCAGACTGTTGTTGCGATAGTGATAACTTGTTTCTTATTTTTTAAATCTAATTTTGCAATATACAGTTTATTTGGCATGCCTTTTTAAAATTTGTTTATGGTGTGTATTAACAGTATTTAAATGGGTAATCTCCAAGAGAACGTTGCCAATCGTTCCGCACAGAATATTCACTTGGAGTGATTTCCGTTTAGCAGGTTTTCGTGGACCGTCACACTATTTGTTCGGGGGGATTAGAGATAAGAGCTCAGAAATCGCTTGGGCGTGTCCTTGGTTCTATCTCTTGTGTCACGTGGGTGATCTCCAAGAAACACATATTTTTTCCCTAAAGTGAGAGGGCAGACTAAATCGCCTACTACTGTAGCATTGATTATTCCCAGTACATATCGGGTTGAGACATCAATTTCCGCAACCGGAACAAACATTGGCGTTATACTCTTCCGGGGCCCCTGTATTTCTGTAGTTTCACCAGTGTACTGGTGGTCCTTCAACAAAGATGGGGAAACTAGAGCGGAATATTCTAAACCAGAATCATATAAGCACCATATGGATTGGTTACCAACGGTTACTTGTTCAGAAATAGAAGGGCGACTGGGATTTTGTTCATATGCCTGGTGATCATGGTTACCTATCGGCCCTCTGAGCAGGCATGCGATATTATAAGGGCCTGTTTTAGGTCTCTTACAATCCGATGAGAAATGTGTGTCATTTTTGTACATTTTACACCATCACCTTCACGTTCTTTTGGCTGAATTTCCCTGTGTCTGCCTGGTGCTGTCCTGCGGTTGTTGTGGCTCAATGTTTTGTGAGGTGTTGGTGGTACTTATGGATTCAATGACAGGGCGCCCCTGTTGTTTGGGGTGACTTTCATGTGTGCGCCGTTTAGCCGGGTTCACTTCCGACTGGGCACAATGGCACCGAACAGCAAACAGTTCCATCTGATCAAGAGTTTTGGCCCAGTGCTCCGCCAGGAATCATCTTATGTCTGGGCTGAGCGAGTCCTATAACAGCTCCACGATAATCATCTCTTGTAATGCTTCGTAAGATTCGTCGAAGGTGCTGAGTGATCCCCACTTCTCCAAGTATATAGCCTGACGTGTAGCAAACTGCTTGTACGATTCGTCTTTTAGCCTCTTGGCTTCGTGGAATTTGCATTGAAAAACTTGTACATTCAGCTGAAAACGCTAAATCAGAGCTTTCTTCAACAAATCACAATTGTTGTTGTCTTGGGGTTAAGGGGGGGGGGGGGGGCATTTTGAGGAAGACATCGTAAGATAGTCCTCTCAGTCTCGTAGATAACTTCATGTTGTATCTCTCCCTATCTAATCCCTAGGTGGTGGCTAAATACTCAAACCTAGAGAGATATATGTCTTTTTCCTCAGAAGCCTCTGAGTAGACATCTAACTGAAAAGCGGACGCGCTTGGAATTGTCTCGTGAGAAATATGTACCCCATCACTACCTTGAGAACTCCTTGACCCATTAGTGCTGGAGCTAGATTCGATTCTTCTTCCATCAATTTCTAGTTCTTTAAGCCTGATTGCGTGGGTTCTGTCCGCCTGTTCCTTCCTTTCTGCTTGAGATCTCTCCTGTTCCTTTTCCGCTCTTTAGACCTGTTCCTTTTCTTTAGCGATTGACCTTTCTGTCTGCTCCTTTTCCTTCTCAAAAGCTCATTGCTTTTCCTTCTGGGCTGTTTCCTGTTCTGCTTTGGCCTGTTCGTGTTCTCTCGCCATCTTCCTTTCTTCCCTTTCAGCAGCCTTCTCTTCTCTCACCTATCTTTTTCCGCTTCGATCCGATCTTGTCCTCTTTCACAGAAGTGGCAACACAGTCAGATAAATCTTTATCCGATAAGTCCATCTCTTTAGCAATATTTAAGCAAAAAGTGTAGAGATTTTATGATTCGGCCATGCTGTGCAAGAAGATTGTTTACAGGCTACACGAAATTTGCAATTGCTACTAAACTAAAATAAAATTAGCCGCTCTAACGTCAGAATACTGGCTGAGTAAAATTATCCAAACCACAACAATGACAACAACGGAAATTATGCTTCAGCAATGGACAGTTTCCCTCTTCCAATTAATTTTAGAGATTTTTTTGATTTTATCAATTATTAACTTTACTCTTAAAGTATTTCACCTTATTCATTCATTTATTTATTGCAAGACGTATGAGCAGATCTATCTAAGCTAATAACTAACAAGAATCTTTCAGTAAATCTAAATTTCTTGTAAGATTTTTGGAGAATTAATCGTCAGGTTACTTAATAATGATGAGGTCCGCAATTGGTATTTATCACAAATGTGAGTGTCCGAGTTCATTAATCCCGGAGCGAGTCGCCCAATTATCACGGATTGCCTCCCCTGCTTTGCAGTTGTGGTCCAACAGTGGCGAAAACGCAAGAGTATATAAAATGGGTCGTCAAAGGTGTCTACCTTTGCACAAGATTACTCTTGGCAGAGTTGTAGATAGAAGTGTAAAGACGCATCTATCCCTAGGGAGTTTTCACAAGATATTTCCGAAGTCAAGAACAATGCTGCATTGGCCGAGAAATTGTTAACTTATTATCGGTCCGCCGCCTGTTGTGAAGAATTAATCAATGGTTTTCAGCCCGTTCAAGCCCTCAGCTGGTGTAAATCCAGCGAAATCCCTTTATAAGAAATAGCTTTATAAATGTAAATTTATGTCTAGATGTACATATCGTAAAGAGTTGCTCATACGTTTGCTTTCATACTTATAATAATTGAATAACCAACGATTGTTAAGTTTTAAAATAACATTTAACAAATTTGATACTCAAATAGTTTTAAAAAGTTAAAATAATGATGAGATGATAGTGAATTTTAGATGTAAATCACATTTCTCATCATAGAGACTGGATAGAGGGTTTAAATTAAATAATTTTCTGTCCTTTTGCTGATGCCTTTTTGCAAGCACGTAGCTGGTATACGTGAGTCCTGCAGCCTTGGTTTCGTGAAATCGTTTGTGATGATGACATTTCACTGTCTGATAACTTCGTTCCTCGTACGGTCTAATAGTTTCGTTCCACGAACCGTCTGATAGCTTAGTACCACGATTCGTCTGATAGCTTAGTACCACGATCTTTAGACAAAATAGAAATACAAGTGTCTCTGCTAAGTACACTGAGTTGGAAGCTTAACAGGCGCATTGTCTCGCTGCCCACTCACCAATGTTAATCTTTCAGAAGAATCAAGTTCCTGAGTACACAAGGTAGCTCAATGAAGATGACTAAAAATCACCAATATTCTTCTGGGAATTAAACTAGGAAAATATGTGCTTTTACAGCGCGAATAATGGTTTGTGTCTGAACCAACATTAACATGTTGCATATATCTCACAAAATGAGATGATACACTAGTGGCACATGTGATTTAGTCATCACTCATCACTGCTCCAGTCGGAGTCTTGCGTCAACTCTGCTGTCGGTTTTTGTATGACTAGCGAGAAGAACTCACCATCGCTTGCTCTAGTGGTTTATGAATATACTGTTTATTAGATGCTCCAAATCACTTGACCTAGGAAATGTTAGTAATCCTCTTATGACGGGTGTTCTGCGAATCGCTTGTTCTGGGAAACTTTCTAATTCCTCTTATGATCTGATTCCTTAGCAATCCAGACTTTGTATTTAAAATGCGGGTTAACTTGTAAGTTTTTAAGTTGCCCAAAATACTCTGATCTGTCACTTATAACATTGGAAACCATATTGTGTCAAATGAGGATCGTCTTTATCAAAGGTTGGCAAGGCTACTGAAATAGATAAACGTTAAACCGCTGACCGGAGTAATTAACCTGGTATTGTTACGGTTCACATGGTGAAACGTTAACAAGTCTGAGTGCGGTCACAGCAAAAAAATATAAGGGCAATAAATATGCCAACTAGTAGGACAATGAGTGAGAAAAATAAATATGTTAAGTGCTACTGCCAGAGGGGACGAGAGTTATAAAATGTGCCGTACTGATTGTCACAGATGGGCCAAACAGATGGGGAGGCGTGATGCTAGAAAACAGACAAGAAATTTGCGTCTCTCCACCGGTAAAGATGGACATAACATTTTTGAACCAACTAGTCACAGACGTATGCTTGATGATATAACCAAACATAACAGGGAGGTTTGCAAGTGTGCACACATTAATGAGGAAAACTGTTACTATGGGTTACAGATTACATGTTAATCAGAATAATCCTTAAAATATATTAAATGAGGACACAGACAAGTGAGTAGAAAACATGCATGTTTTAGACAGACGACAAGACAGCCTACTGCACACATTAAGAGACAGATTTGAACCAAACTCGCAACTTTACCTGGAGTTGTAAGCTTTCACTAAACCAACGACTGTAAAGAATTTAGGGAGTTAATCATTCTGAAGGTGGAAATGTCTTTAATGAGCTCCCCTTGTATCAGTAACTTTTTAAAACAAAGCGTGTAGCGATGAAATGCGTAATGTTTTACGGGGGAGAAAGTATAATAAGATTAAAATTAGAATGCCATCTATTTATCTGTTGCGTGTCTTTTATATATTTATACTGTTATAATAGAGTACCGACTGGTTACAATGGCCAAGATCACCGCTGGGGTAGAACCTGTAGACAATGCAAACAATAACGAAATGCAGTAGTAGAACCACAAAAGGCGAAGTGGACGAAAAATATAGATATTTATTGAAGATAAACGCTCCTCTACATTTATCAACGAAAAAACCAGTATATCAAATGGCCTAAC
Source organism: Oreohelix idahoensis (assembly GCA_024509875.1). Taxonomy (NCBI): domain Eukaryota; kingdom Metazoa; phylum Mollusca; class Gastropoda; order Stylommatophora; family Oreohelicidae; genus Oreohelix; species Oreohelix idahoensis. Next base: position 608,199 of record JAMPIV010009416.1, on the reverse strand, counting down.
ATATTCAGTCGTCGATATAACTCTGTACCGTCTGTAGCTAGAACACTGTCCTCTACAATCTTCAATGTTTTATTTAATCCGTTTCATTCAACATTACGAATACACACTCCCTCTATTTGAAGATAACTAGATACACCTGGGAGTTGCAGAGGCAAGACTATTGGATACAGGCTGCATAACAAGAGACCAGTACACGCTTATACACTCAGGAGGAGAAAAACATGAAAGAGGGGTAGGAATGTTAATAAAGAAGGAGTTAGAAAAATACGTATGTGGATATCGGACACAATGACAGAATGATGTTACTAAAGATGAGAGCAAAGCCATTCGACATATCAATCTTACAAACTTATGCACCAACTAAAGATCACAGCGAGGAAGAAATAGAAGAATACTATGAAGAGCTACAACACACACTTAAACCAGTCAAATCTACAGATGTGTTGATAGTAAGGGGTGATATGAATGCAAAAGTAGGAAAAGGAAAATACAAGAAAATAGTAGGACAGTATGGATTAGGGACAAGAAATGATAGAGGAGACAGACTTATCCAGTTCTGTGAAGAAAACCAGCTGGTCATATGTAACACCTTTTTTGAACACCACCCAAGGAAATTATACACATGGAAAAGCCAGGAGATGTAACAAGAAATCAAATGGACTATATCATGATAAAACATAGATTTAAGAACAGTGTCACAAGTGCAAAGACACATCCTGGCGCCGACATAAATTCAGATCACAATCCAGTCGTCATCAAAGTAAATATAAAGCTGAAAAGAGCAGGAAACAGAAGACAGGAGGAACCCCAGATAGAAATATCAGCACTGAAACAACCAGATATAAAACAGAAATATTTAATTGATGTCAAAAATAAATATCAACAGTTATTGACAGAAAGCATGGAGCAGTATAGAAGAGAAAACCCAGAAGAAAAAGCAACCGCAAAATGGGAATGCTTAAAAACAAGCATACAATCAGCAAATGCAAATTTACCTAAAAAGGAGTCTAAGAAAAATCAAATTTGGATGACAGATGACATCTTGAATAAAATGGCAGAAAGAAAGAAAGCAAAAAACACTCCAGAATATAAAACAATAGACAATGACATACGTACTATGTGTAGAGAAGCAAAAGAACGGTTGATAGAAACAAAATGCAAGGAAATAAGGGACTTGGAAATAAAGCACATGACAAGAGATATGCATGAAGAAATAAAGAAATTATCAAATCGGTCGCGGTTTGCACAAGGAGGAAGCTGTATCAAGAATAAAAATGGTGTAAAATTACTTGATGAGAAAGACATATCCAACAGATGGGCAGAATACGTAAACGAACTATTCGAGGACAACAGAGGTAAAAAACCATCACCAGATTCTAATGAAGGCCCAAACATTCTCAGATCAGAAGTAGAGAATGCCATTCATATGATACAAAAAGGAAAATCAACAGGCATGGATAACATAAAAGTTGAAATTATAGAAGCTCTGGAGAGCTTTGGTATAGATACAATCACAGATCTAGGCAACGATATATATACAATACAGGATATATATCACACGACATGAAGACATCAGTTGTTATAACATTGCCCAAAAAACCAAATGCAACAGAATGATCACACTTCAGAACAATCAGCCTGATGAGTCATGCAATTAAGATACTGCTCAAAATCATACAGGAAAGTATAAAAAGTAAGGTAGACAGCGAAATCCAAGAAAAACAGTTTGGTTTTAGATGGAACAGTGGAACAAGAGAGGCAATATTTTGCCTAAGAATATTAGCAGAAAAATATACAGAGGTCCAAAAAAGTATGTACATGTGCTTCATTGACTATAAGAAGGCTTTTGACAGTCCATCATGAGAAAATAATTGAATGCCTCGAAGACATAGGTATTGATGGAATAGATATAAGAATACTCAGTAACCTTTATTGGGAGCAAACTGCCAAAATAAGATCTGGAAGGAATTATTCATCATACATAGACATAAAAAGATGTGTCAGACAAGGTTGTGTGCTGTCCCCCTGCCTATTTAATTTATACACCGAAACAATTTTCAAACAGATACAGGAAATACCAGGACTGAACATCAGTGGAAGGTCAATAAACAACCTTAGATATGCAGATGATACCGTGTTGTTAGCTGAAAGCGAACAGGAGTTACAAGAACTAGTGAAGCAAGTGAACAGTATAAGTGATGAATATGGACTCGACATTAATACTGAGAAAACAAAAACTATGATAATTAGCAAAACAGACGATAAACCCACATTAAAGATAAGCGTAAATGGGAAAATCCTGGAACAAGTCAAGAGCTACGTATATCTTGGTCATATAATAACAGAAGATGGCAATTGTGAAACAGAAATCAAGAAGAGAATAGGAATGGCCAAAGCTACTTTCAACAACATGAAACAGATACTGACATCTAAACAGTTATCTCACAAATTAAAACTGAGAATCATAAAGTGTTATATATATTCTGCATTTCTGTATGGTGCAGAAGCATGGACGATGTATAAGCATTTGGAAGAAAGAATTGAGGCTCTTGAAACGTGGATATATAGAAGAATGGAGCGTATCTCATGGAAAGAGATGAAAACAAATAAAGAGGTCCTAGAAAATCTAGGTATGAAAAGAGAACTAATGAGGGAGGTCAAAGTTCGGCAGCTAAAATACTTTGGTCACATAAAAAAGCATAACTCCTTGCAGAAGACCATAACAGAAGGGAGAGTTGAAGGCAAACGTGCAATGGGAAATCTGCGCTATAAGTGGGAAGATAACATCAAGAGATGGGCAGGAAAAAGTCTATCAGAGTGCACCACCAAGACAAGAGACAGAAGACGATGGAGATCCATTACAGCCAACCTTCGTTGTGGAGATGGCAACTGATGATGATGATGAGATACACCTCACAAAAGATATTGCTGTACTAGTGATGGAACATCATAGGGATGTATAATCATGTAGATATTCATCAGCTCAAACATAAGCATCAACTCGCCATGACACTCTCCTTTCTCTATTTGATCCTTAGCCGCCGACCGTCAAAGCAGTCAGTGGCCATCACGCCTGGTTGCGTCTTATAGGGCAACAACAAACTGATTCCACTTTACTCGGTCGGTGGACATCCTTCGTACAGTGCCCCAACTCTGGATCATTCTTTGCATCTCAGCCTCCTCAATCCTCCGCCAAGTTGTTTTTGGTCTGCCTCTCTTTCGTTTTCCTTCTGTGGTCCATATCATAGCTGTTCTTGTGATGGCATCGAGGTCCCTTCTGAGGACATGGCCATCCCAGCTCCAGCGTCTGCCAGCTATGATGGAGTGCATGTCCTCTTGCTTGCTCCGAGTAAGCAGATCTTGGTTTGTGATGGTATTCGGCCAAAAGATTCGGTGAATTTTTCTTAGGAAAGTTGTGTGAAAAGATGACAATTTCGACATTTCCTTCTCTGTAACTCTCCCGTATTTCGCAACATATAGAGAAGCACAGAAAGCACACAGCTCTGATATAATCTTAATTTTGTGCTTGTGCTTTACTGAGAGGACTTCCAGATGTTGTTTAGACTAAAAAAGGCTGTTCTAGCTTTGTTCATTCTGTTGTTGATGTTTTTGCTTGCTCCACCGTCTGGTGTTACTATGCATCCTAGGTATGTGAAGGTGTCTGTCTGTTCCAGTTGCTGATTCTTTACGGATATGGGCTCAGGCTTGCTCACATTGAGCATCATGACCTCTGACTTCTTTAGACTGATGTTCAAGCCCACCTGCTGGCTATACTTATTATGTCTATCCGTTTTTCCTGGATGTGTCGATGTGAATGTGCTAGTAGTGCAATGTCATTTGCATATTCCAGATCTTCTAATGTAGAAAATGTAGTCCATCTTATTCCGCTTGGACTGCCTTCTGTCACTCAGTCTATGACTGTTAAAAATAGAGTGGTGGTTGATAAGGGGCATCCCTGTCGTACTCCTGTCTTCACCTCAACGGTTAGGTTGCTCTGCCCAACGCTACATGTAAAGTTGGCATAGAGGCCTTTTTTATGACTGACATTATGCAGCTTGGAATTCCATAAGCCCTCAGTATTTTCCATAAACTGTCCCTATGTATACTGTCAAAAGCCTTTTGAAAATCGACGAAATTAATGTATAGCTGTCTTTGCCATTCTAAGCACTGCTACATAAGGTTCCTGGGGGTAAATATATGATCTACACATATTCAGTTTTTTTCTAAATCCTGCTTGTTCTTTCCTCAGTTTGTGGTCTACTGCTTTTGAAATTCTCTGTATAATTATCCTGCCTAGTATTTTGCTGCGAACTGAGAGAAGAGTGATTTCTCTCCAATTATGGCAGTCTCCAAGATCTCCCTTCTTGTCAATTTGACAATTATTCCTTTGTCCCCCCCCCCCCTTCTTTGGTGTTGTCACAGTTTTCCAGACTTGTGCAAATAGTGGTTCTAATTGTTATGCTGCTAGTTCAGGGTCTGTCTTAAATAGCTCTGCATTTACGTTATCATGGCCAGGAGCTTTTCCATTCTTTAACCCTTTGATTGCTGTAATGATTTCTTCTTTTCGTGGAATGTCTATATTAACATCTAGATCGTTTTCAGCCTCAGGAACATTCAATTGTGTCTCTGGTGGTTCAATGTTCAGATTTTCTACTGAAATGATCTACCCATCTTGTTTCATGTCCCTCTGCTGTCGTGATGTAATTTCCTTGCTTATCTCTTACTAATGTAATATTGTTTGCACCTCGTTTTCCACTCATGATTTTAGTTATTTTGTATACTGTGCTTTGTTCATTTCTCAGTGCTGCCTCTTCAGCCTGTCTTGCAAGATCGTCAAGGAAATTCCTTTTGTTGTCTCGGGTTTGGCGATTAACTTCCCTGTCCAGCTGACTGTACTGTTCGCTATATAGTTGCTTTAACCTGGGGGACTTCGCTTCTGTTTTCTTTCTTTTCATTTCCTTTCTCATCGTTATGTTGTTTAATGTTTCTGGTGTTATCCAGTCTTGCTTCTTCCTTTCCTGGAATCCCAAGCATGATTTGCTGCTTTCCTTATATATTGTTGAAATGGTGTTGAATTTCTGGTCTATATCATCAGTCAATGTCTTTTCCTTACTTTTGGCAAATTGATATCGTTTCTTTATGTCAGCTGCAAAAGCTTTTCTGGTAAGGGTATCCTTCAATTTGCTGATGTCAAATCTTTTATGTGTGGTTACAGTTGGTCCTGCCCTTCTTAGTTTCACTTTCAGTTTTGCTACTACTAAATGGTGATCACTTGCCATATATGCACATCTTCTTACCTTCACATCTTGTAATGTGTGTCTCCATCTACCATTAATCATTATGTGGTCTATCTGGTTTCTGTCCCGACCATTTGGTGATTCCCATGTTAATTTGTGAATTTCTTTGTGTGGGAAAAGAGTTCCTCCAATGACGAGGTTGTTATTGATACAGAAACTTATTAATTTATCCCCATTTTTGTTTGCTTTTCCGCTGCTGCATTTCCCCATTACTCTTTCATTATATGTATTGTGTGTTCCAACTTTCGCATCGAGGTCTCCCATTACTACGATAAGATCATATCTAGGTGTGTCTTCCATTTCTTTCTGCAGTTGTTCATAGAATTCATCCTTGACCTCTTCATCGCTGGCATTCGTTAATGCGTAGCATTGAATTATTGTAGTGTTGGGGAATCTCCCTCTCAATCTTATTCTTATCAGTCTGTTGTTGATGGGTTTCCATTCCAATAATGTCCTTTCTATTCCTTTCTGTAGAATAATGGCTAAACCTTCATTGTGCTGTCCATCCTCTCTGCCAGAGTGAAGTACTGTTTCTCATGTTGCTGTTTTAACTTTTCCTGCCCCTGTCCATCTGCTCTCGCTTATCCCTAGAATCTGTAGTCTTTAGTTTCTCATTTCTGCTGTGACCTGTTTTAGTTTATCCGTCTCGTTCATTGTGCTGACATTCCAAAATCCTATTCTTGTTTCGCGTTTTGCGGTCAGGACGTCCATTTTCGTGTCAGTGGCTTCCTTTCGGCTTTCACCACTGACAGTCATACGAGCCTCAGACTCCGGATGTCCATACCGCAGCAAAGTTTGTTCATGTGTTGTCGTTTCCGTAACTTCATTTTCTTTTTACACAGACATCTGTGTCAGCCCTATGCTAAAACCCCGAACCTGGAGGACCAGGGTGTCTGCTTTAGTCTGATCCCTGCCCGCGCAAACCTGTCCAGCTTCGTAGAACTTCCAGGAGTAAAACTCCCGCTGGCATAGCTCTGGGGGTTATCAGTGTACGCACGCCGCCATACCGCGACAAGGTATTGACACCAATCTTCAACGTTTTATTTAATCCGTTTCATTCAACATTACTAATACATACTCCCTTCAAATGAAGATAGCTAGATACACCTCACAAAAAACCTTGATGTACTAGTGATGGAACAACATAGGGATGTATAACCATATAGATATTCAGCTGCTCATAAGCGTCCACTCACCATGACACTCACATATCGAATCCCCTGCAGACGATCACAGCCTTCTGCATCTCTAGTTTTCATGTCTGCCTCTCTACACCAAGGCAATGACGTCACTTCCTATATTAATAAATGACTCCGTATAAAATAAACAAACAAGGAGCTCTGTCGAGCTACCTAATGATTTCGACACAACAGTTATGAATTTTAAACATAACGCTATCTATCTATCTATCTATCTATCTATCTATCTATCTATCTATCTATCTATCTATCTATCTATCTATCTATCTATCTATCTATCTATCTATCTATCTATCTATCTATCTATCTATCTATCTAGCAATCAATGTATCAATCTATCAATCAATCAATCAATCAATCAGTCTATCTATCTATCTATCTATCTATCTATCTATCTATCTATCTATCTATCTATCTATCTGTCTGTCTGTCTGTCTGTCTGTCTGTCTGTCTGTCTGTCTGTCTGTCTGTCTGTCTGTCTGTCGGTCGGTCGGTCGGTCGGTCGGTCGGTCGGTCGGTCGGTCGGTCGGTCGGTCGGTCGGTCGGTCGGTCGGTCGGTCGGTCGGTCGGTCGGTCGATCGATCGATCGATCGATCGATCGATCGATCTATCTATCTATCTATCTATCTATCTATCTATCTATCTATCTATCTATCTATCTATCTATCTATCTATCTATCTGTCTGTCTGTCTGTCTGTCTGTCTGTCTGTCTGTCTGTCTGTCTGTCTGTCTGTCTGTCTGTCTGTCTGTCTGTCTGTCTGTCTGTCTGTCTATCTATCTATCTATCTATCTATCTATCTATCTATCTATCTATCAGTTCCAAAGGTTGTTATTGCCGGGAGTTGTAGTGAGGATAAGCTCTCACTGGCACGCGCCTCAAACAGCCTCTGACAACCAAGTCCAGCTCCCGGCCTTCACGTGTGGCTCAATTTGAGCCCGGCGGAACTGTTTCCACTGACGAGAGAAGGGGCAAAGGCGAGCGACTGGCGCCTTAAAACCAGCAGCTTCGGGCAGATAGGGCTCGTGATCCTTGGTTGGTAGCTTATCTAAGAGAAGGAACTCTGAATTCAAACCACCGCTGCCTTGCGGGAATATCCATTTGTGGAATTGGCTTCGGGAGTAAACCCTGAGGATAAATCCGGAGTCGGAGTCCCTAAGGCAGTCTAATGTCGATTCGACATTATTCTGGCAACTCCTGCGACATGGCTGGTACCAAACTGTATCGGCTACTGCCGTTCCTTTGGATCTACCGGCTATATGGAGAGGGGGAACATGCTGCATGGGCAACAGCTTGATCTCCATATAACTGTGCCCAAGCTCGCGCCCTGGAGAGGACACTCCAGCTTCACCCTATAGGTGTCGGCAAAACACGGGAAGTAGCAGCTACCGGATATAAGCATTTTGCCCAATTGGCGTAGGGCATGGCGCCAGGGGCTACTTCCGACAGTGGGAGAGGTTCTAGGATCTCACTGGACAGCTACCGCCCGCTTCAAACTGGGCAGCCCCCAGTCAATAAGGTGTTGTCCCGCCACTGTCTGCTTTCCCCATTGGGTGCATGGGGATTAGGGTCAAACCCGAACTGTGGACATAAAATTTTGCACCAAGCAATTATCGAAAAAATAGAAATAAGCAAACTCTCAGATTGGGATGCTGGAACGTCCGGACTATGTTGACTGGACTATCCGAAAACCTACATGATGTAAACGATGTAAGGAAGACAGCCATAATTAATGATGAGCTTAAACGACTTCAGGTGGATATAGCTGCACTTCAGGAAACGCGCCTGGCGGGCTCTGGAACGGTGAGCGAGAAGGACTACACATTTTATTGGCAAGGGAAAGATCTTGATAAAGCTAGAGAACACGGAGTAGGTTTTGCGGTCAAAAAATCGCTAACTAAAATGGTTGAACCAGGCGAGAATGGATCAGAACGCCTGTTAACGCTCCGCCTGCAAATTAGCACAGGTCCCATCACCCTTGTCAGTGTGTATGCTCCTACTCTGTACTCTGCCTCAGAAGCTAAAGATGAGTTCTACGAGAATTTAGCAGCAGTAATCAAAAGCATACCTAGGCAAGAACAGCTTGTTCTCCTTGGTGACTTTAACGCTAGAGTGGGTGCCGATAATGTTTCATGGCCTTCATGTCTGGGCAGGTTTGGTATTGGCAAGATGAATGAAAATGGACAACGGCTCTTAGAGCTGTGCGTCCACCATGACCTCTGCGTGACCAACACCTACTTTCAGACAAAACCCCAGCATAAGGTGTCATGGAGACACCCACGATCCAAGCACTGGCACCAACTTGACCTGATTCTCGTCAGAAGGCCACTCCTCAGGTCTGTGCTCTCCACGCGCTCGTACCATAGTGCAGACTGTGACACAGATCACTCCTTGGTTTGCTGCAAAATCAGAGCACAACCAAGAAAACTCTATCGTGTCAGACATGAAGGGAAACCACGCATTGATACCAGCAAGATGTCAGACCCTTTCATGATCGCTCAATTCACTGAGACCTTCAAGAAAGTGCTCAGTAGTCCTCAGCATGGTGATACTATTACAGAGAACTGGAAGCATCTACGGAACACCATTCAAAGTACTGCACTTGCCACCTTTGGTAAGAAAACAGCAAAGTCAAATGACTGGTTTGACGCTTCATCAGATGTGATGGCACCTGTTATTGAAGCTAAGCGCAGTGCTATGAATGAATACAAACGTTCACCGAGTGCCAGAACCCTACAGATCCTGAGGGCTACGAGAAGCAAAGTTCAACAAACTGCTCGACGCTGTGCAAATGACTATTGGCTCCAGCTCAGTGAGAGCATCCAGATCGCAGCGCAAACAGGCAACATTAGACAAATGTATGACGGTATAAAGAAAGCACTTGGCCCCCATAAAAGTAAGACGGCACCGCTAAAAACCATCAGCGGAGAGAAGCTAACCGATAAGGGTAAGCAGATGGAGAGGTGGGTCGAGCACTACTCTGAGCTTTACGCTAGAGACAATACCGTTACGCCTGCAGCCCTTGATGCTGTCAATAGTCTGCCAACTATGGAGGAGCTGGATGCCAAACCAACATAAGAGGAACTCAGTAAGGCCATTGATAGCTTAGCCTCTGGCAAAGCGCCAGGCAGTGATGGGATTCCTCCTGATTTAATCAAATGCTGTAAGCGCACGCTATTACATCCCCTGCATAGGATGCTGTGCCAGTGCTGGGAAGAGACAACTATTCCTCAAGACATGCGAGATGCCACGATTGTAACACTGTATAAAAATAAAGGAGACAGAAGTGATTGCAATAACTACAGAGGCATCTCTCTTCTTAGTATTGTTGGTAAGGTTTTTGCCAAAGTCATCTTAATGCGACTACACAAGTTAGCTGAGCGCATATATCCAGAGGCACAGTGTGGATTCCGAGCTGGCAGATCAACAACAGACATGATCTTCTCTCTCCGCCAGCTTCAGGAAAAATCAAGAGAGCAGAAAAGACCATTATATATCGCCTTTATAGACCTCACTAAAGCATTCGACCTGGTTAGAAGGGATGGACTCTTTAAAATCCTCCTGAAAATAGGCTGCCCTTCTAAAATTCTGGAAATGATAAAGTCATTCCATGACGACATGAAGGGAACAGTCCAATATGCTGGAAGCACGTCACAGCCCTTTGATATACGAAGTGGCGTTAAACAAGGCTGTGTTCTGGCTCCGACCCTCTTCGGAATCTTCTTTGCCTTACTCTTGAAACATGCATTCAGAGATGCAACTGAAGGAATATGCCTTCACACTAGGTCAGATGGCCGTCTGTTTAATCTTTCAAGGCTGACGGCAAAAACAAAAATCAGAAGGGTCACTATAAGAGACTTGTTGTTCGCTGATGATGCTGCAGTCGTCACTCAAAGCCAACAGGAGCTTCAGAGCTTGATGAATCGCTTCACTAAAGCATGCAAGGACTTTGGCCTCACAATAAGTCTAAAGAAAACGAATGTGCTGAGTCAGGATGTGGGTGCTGCACCAGTTATCACTATCGATAACTATGAATTGGCAGTGGTGCACCACTTCACATACCTAGGGTCTACCATCAATGACAAACTCTCACTGGATACAGAAATCGACAGCCGCATTGGCAAAGCTGCAGCTACCTTTGCCCGCCTCACATCGCGTGTTTGGGGAAACTCTAAACTCACAATGAAGACCAAAGCTGCGGTATATAATGCCTGCGTCACCAGCACACTCCTATATGGCAGCGAGACCTGGACGACCTATGCTAAGCAAGAAATAATGCTCATTACCTTCCATTTGCGGTGTCTACGCCGCATCCTCGGCATCTCGTGGAAAGATAAAGTGACAAATGTCGAGGTGTTGTCACGTGCTGGCCTTCAAAGTATGTATACGCTGCTTAGACAGCGCAGACTTCGCTGGCTTGGCCATGTTCGCCGCATGGAAGATGGTCGCATCACAAAAGATATCTTCTACGGACAATTAGCGGATGGCAAGAGAACAGTTGGGCGACCACAGCTGAGGTTCAAAGATGTGTGCAAGAGAGATATGAGGGCACTGGACATGGATCCAGCAACATGGGAGGATGAAACAGCGGATCGCACTAAGTGGCGATGCTATTTACGGCACCACCTCAGATTGGGCGAAGAGAGGCTCACACAAGAAGCAGAGGTGAGGAGAAAACGTCGAAAGGAGCACCAGGAAAATAAGCAGCTGAGGGCTGCCACCTCAGGGGCGCATTCCCATAGTCAGTTATGACTGAAGGGGCTATTATATTATCTATCTATCTATCTATCTATCTATCTATCTATCTATCTATCTATCTATCTATCTATCTATCTATCTATCTATCTATCTATCTATCTATCTATCTATCTATCTATCTATCTATCTATCTATCTATCTATCTATCTAGCCTACTCTGGTGCCTACTTATGGAACAGCCTTCCACACCACCTAAAAAGCCTACCTACACAATATTCTTTTAACAAAGCACTTTTCAAACACTTCCTCAACACTGATTATCTACCCCCATAGAAACAGTATTTTCCTGTCAACATCTCATCCATAGGTCAACATTTCTTTTCCTCTTCCGCTAATTTTTGTGTGTGAATATTTTGTTTTATATCCATGTAATATCATTATTATATTCACTTTAAAATATTATTATATAATGTAATGTATGTGTGAATGTACCCACATAATACTGTACTTTAGAAATGTGAGTCGTGAGAATGTACCCGCATACCAAAAATACAGATTAATTGTAGACGGATTGACCGCATGAGTGAGTGTCGGTATACAGAATTTATTTATTTTTATTTATTGTTTTATTTATTTTATTTTATTATTACTTTTTTCCCCCATTTACTAGCTTGTTTGTTTCAAAAAAAAAAAAAAACCCTACCCATTTTTTTTATTATGATTGCATACTGTAAATGAATGCTGTTATGGTAACTTCATAATGTTGCATGCCTTTAAATTAATGTTTAAAGCATCATGTGGGAATGAAAGGATATAGTATGCAAGATTAATGAGAGTGGAAGGGCAGAATGTTAGACGGGCCTGTGCGCCCAATTCTTTACCCTTCGAAAATAAAGTTCGTTCGTTCGTTCGTTCGTTCGTTCTATCTAGGGGGCAAGGAACATGTTCTACACATCTCACATACAAACATACCTAGACTTTGTTCCACAATGTGGGATGGTTGTTCCATATCCAACACAAAAAGGTTTCATTCACTTCAAAAACGTTCAGGGCGCCTAGTTGCTGATAAACACCAAACACATTGTATAGATCTATATAACTATCTTAAAATACGAGGGGCGTTCAGAAAGTAATACACCACATCGTTTTTCTCAGCTAATAATGAAGATAGAAGCATGACATTTTGCACAATTCAAATATGGCATGTGCCAATTGTATGCACCAAATTGCACCGCAACCGGCCAAATAATACGGCTGCCCTAAACCGTTGAAATGGAGCGTGTTAGCAACTTGCGTTATAAGCAGCGAATTGTGATAGAATTTCTCGTTGCAGAGAAGGAAACTGTTGTGAACATTCACAAGCGTCTATGTGATGTGTATGGAAGTTTTGCTGTCGACAGGAGTACAGTCAGTCGCTGGGTTCAGAGAATCAAAGAATCAGGAAGTGGAGATACGGAGCTGATTGATCGGCCTCGCTGTGGACGTCCTGCCACAGCCACCAACGCAGAAATGTTGAAATCTGCTGAGGTCATTAGTCTTACTGATAGGCGAATCACTACTCAACAATTGGCCTTACAGCTGTCAGTCAGCATTTATAGTGCAAATGCAGTTATAAAAACTCTCGGATGTTCTAAGGTTTGCGCAAGTTGGGTTCCTCGAAGTCTCACAAATGACCACCGATTGCAAAGGAAAGCAATTTCTTCTGAATTGTTGGAGCGTTTCAATGCTGATGGAGAAAACGTTTTGGCTAAGATCGTTACAGGTGACGAAACCTGGGCACATCATTTTGAACCTGAGACAAAAAGACAGTCAAGGGAATGGCATCATCCGCAATCACCACGAAGAAAGAAATTCAAGACAATTTCTTCAGCTGGAAAGGTCATGATCACTGTCTTTTGGGACATTGAAGGTGTGATTCTTGTGGACGTTATGCCTAGAGGAGAGACAATCAATTCGCAAGCTTACATTAAGACATTGAAAAAACTCAATCAACGTTTTCGCAGAGTTCGGCCGCACAAGAATCCAGCAGACCTGCTTCTCCTTCACGATAATGCGCGACCTCACACAAGTCTGGCAACACGGGAAGCAATCACCAATTTGGGTTGGACTGTACTACCACATTCACCCTATAGTCCCGATTTGGCACCCTCTGATTTTCATCTATTTGGTCCTCTTAAAGATGCACTCCGTGGGTCAAGGTTTGAAGATGATGAAGGAGTGATTCATGCAGCGAAGAAATGGCTAGATGATCAAGACAAAATCTGGTACGGGCTAGGAATACATGCACTTGTTTCGCGCTGACATAAAGCCGTACAAATTGATGGGGATTATGTTGAATAATACCGATGTTTACATGACATATCCATGTATATTGTGCATAAATTTCATGCTTTTTGAAAAAACAGCTCCTGAGAAAAACGATGTGGTGCATTACTTTCTGAACGCCCCTCGTATTACCCCTTAGAAAGCGCTTCCTATTTAACAAAGCTAAATTCGCTCACAAAATCTTGTCACATAATGCTCCACCGTATCTGTGGCCACTTTTCAAATTCAATGAAAAACGTAGTCAGCGCTTAAACCAGTTAGAGATACCCAAGCCGAGGCTAGATTTGTACAAGAAGAGCTTGGCTTACTCAGCTGCTCATCTTTGGAACAATCTTACACATGACCTGAAAAACATGCACAGTCCCTACTCATATAATCGTAGACTGTTGAAACACATTATGAGTGCGGATTATATGCCGCCCTAAGGGATTATGTTTCGAATTATTATTATCTAATATACTGTATGGAGGGTCTGATGATCTAGTTTTTCATTTTAATATACCTTACTTCTTAATTGTAATTAGGTACTGTAAATGTATGCTTTTATACTACTTATAATGTTGCATCGCCATTGAACTAATACCTTAAGTATGTTGGAGAATGTCTGGATACCTAGCAATAAAGATGAGTAAGAGGAAAGGCAAAATGCAAGACGGGCCTATATGTACGATTCTCATCTATCAGTCAATACCCTTTACCTCCCTAAGGAGCATAGGTCATAAAACTGGATCTCGTATAGTGGAGGCGTCAACAATTCACTCCCTGTGGCAGTATCTGCTAGGGACTCAAAGTTGCTTACCTGTGAGAACATTTTCCACATGCGCTGACAACACATGAAGTCCCAGCTAATTCAGCAGATTTCCAAAATGTCACGCGTTCTTATTATATGCCACCATTATCTGATTACGTTTCAAATTATGTCTTATTTACTGTATGAATGGTTTAGATTGTGTTTGTTAGTTTTTTTATTTTTGTTTTTTTTTTGTTATTTTTTTAAGGTATTAATTTTTGTTAATTTATTTTAATTAATTCCCTCCCCCATTAAATCTGATTATGTCTGGATGTTACAAATGTATGTTATTATTTTACCTCGATAATGTTGTATGCTTAAATAATGCTAAAAATACATGTGCTATTGAAAGGATACGGTATGTAAGATGACAGAGAGAAGAAGGGCAGAATGTAAGACGGGCCTTCGTGCCCAATTCTTAACCCTTTGAAAATAAAGTTCGTTCGATCGTTCTATCTATCTATCTATCTATCTATCTATCTATCTATCTATCTATCTATCTATCTATCTATCTATCTATCTATCTATCTATCTATCTATCTATCTATCTATCTATCTATCTATCTATCTATCTATCTATCTATCTATCTATCTATCTATCTATCTATCTATCTATCTATCTATCTATCTATCTATCTATTTATCTGTTTTGTTTTTGTATATTTTTGTATATATTTTTCTTTCAGGGTTATGTTGATCTCAGAATTGATCTGGAATACGAAGGGAAAAAATATTTTGCTAGCTACTCCAATTTTAAGGTCGCTGAAGAGAAGTTAAACTACTATGCTGATGTGGGGGAGTATACAGGAACAGCCGGAGACTCCTGGATTTACAACCGTGGCTCTGCTTTCTCCACCTATGACAGAGACAACGACGCGTATGGTGCAAACTGTGCAGAATATTATCATGGAGCATGGTGGTATAGAGCTTGTACCAACATCAACCTGAACGGTTTGTGGGCAGCACGTAACGTTAGTTCTGTTGCATGGTATTATGTCAGTGGTTATAATTCTGTCAGTTATTCTGAGATTAAGATTAGACAAGTGTAAATTACAGAATCTTTGAGCAATAACATCTTTTAAAGAATTTAACTAGACCACAGGAACCAAGTTTGTTTTGAGTTCCCGGTTAATTATTTTGTTTTAATGTGCCTGAAAAAAAATCTCTTTCACAGAATAAAGTAAAAATTAACAACGAATTTGCGTATTTTGTCAATGAAAATTTCAGTAAGTGTCTATTACCATGACAATAAATGTATGTGACTGTGATAATGTCTGTGATAGTAAGTAGCTGTGACTGTGATAGTGTCTGTGATAGTAAGTAGCTGTGACTGTGATAGTATCTGTGATAGTAAGTAGCTGTGACTGTGATAGTGACTGTGATAGTAAGTAGCTGTGACTGTGATAGTATCTGTGATAGTAAGTAGCTGTGACTGTGATAGTATCTGTGATAGTAAGTAGCTGTGACTGTGATAGTGTCTGTGATAATAAGTAGCTGTGACTGTGATAGTGTCTGTGATAGTAAGAAGCTGTGACTGTGATAGTGTCTGTGATAGTAAGTAGCTGTGACTTTGATAGTGTATGTGATAGTAAGTGGCTGTGACTGTGATAGTGTCTGTGATAGTAAGAAGCTGTGAGCTGTGACTGTGATAGTGTCTGTGATAGTAAGTAGCTGTGACTGTGATAGTGTCTGTGATAGTAAGTAGCTGTGACTGTGATAGTATCCGTGATAGTAAGTAGCTGTGACAGTGATAGTGTCTGTGATAGTAAGTAGCTGTGACTGTGATATTGTCTGTGATAGTAAGTAGCTGTGACTGTGATAGTGTCTGTGATAGTAAGTAGCTGTGACTGTGATAGTGTCTGTGATAGTAAGTAGCTGTGACAGTGATAGTGTCTGTGATAGTAAGTAGCTGTGACAGTGATAGTGTCTGTGATAGTAAGTAGCTGTGACTGTGATAGTGTCTATGATAGTAAGTAGATGTGACAGTGATAGTGTATGTGATAGTAAGTAGCTGTGACAGTGATAGTGTCTGTGATAGTAAGTAGCTGTGACAGTGATAGTGTCCGTGATAGTAAGTAGCTGTGACAGTGATAGTGTCTGTGATAGTACGTAGCTGTGACTGTGATAGTGTCTGTGATAGTAAGTAGCTGTGACTATGACAGTGTATGTGAATGTAAGTAACTGTGACTATGACATAAGTAACTGTGACTATGACATAAGTAGCTGTGACTATGAGAGTGTCTGTGATAGTATGTGGCTGTGACTGTGATAATGTCTGTGACAGTAAGTAGCTCTGACTGTGATAGTGTCTGTGATAGTAAGTATCTGTGACTATGGTAGTGTCTGTGATAGTAAGTAGCTGTGACTGTGATAGTGCCTGCAGATAATGATAAGAAGCAAGATTTATATGATGAACTCCAAGAAACACTGAACAAAACACACAGGAGAGACATTAAGGTGGTAATGGGAGATTTAAATACAAAAGTAGAAGGAGACAACAAAAACTGTGAACTAATCATGGGAAAGAATTGCATAGGAAACAGAAATGAAAATGGAGAACTCTTTGTAAACTTTTGTGATTTGAATGATCTGGTCATCGGAGGGACTATCTTCCCACACAAAGACATACACAAGACTACATGGAACTCCCCAGATTGGCCCACTTCACCATAGAAAGAAAGTGGAGACGCTGCCTACAAGATGTTAGAGTAAAGAGAGGAGCCGACGTAGCGTCAGACCACCACCTTCTCCTGGCATCACTGAGGATAACATTGAGGGCGCACAAAGAGAGAGCAGAAATATCAAGCCCAAAGTATAACACCCAGAACCTTACGAACAAAGGCACAAGAGTTCTATTCAACCTAAAGTTGAGAAATACGAGGAGAACCTTGAAAAGGAAAGTGTAGATAACCATTGGTGCACAATTCAGGAAGCATTCAGGAATACATGTAAAGAAGTTCTTGAAAACAGAAATAAACTATAGAAGGAATGGCTCACAGAAAACTCATGGAACAAGAGAAAGAAGAGATATCAATCAACAAGTAAACAACTGTAAAGAGGCACGACAGAATACACAACTGCTCACAATATATTGGGAGCTAAACAGAAAAGTACTTTATCTTTATCTAAGGCTTGTAGGTGTGATTTGGCTGCTGTAGACCATGCTGCTGATCCGTACTCTAATATAGGTCTTATTGCACCTGTATGCACTTTCTTTAGTGTTGTTTCGTTAGCTCCCCAACTTGATCCAGCTATTTTCCTCAGTATGGAAAGTTTTCTTCTCGCTTTAGCCTCTGTTCTCTCGATGTGGTGCCTCCATGTCATTCTCTTATCTAATGTAATGCCCAAGTACACCGGTTCCTCATCTGTTTGGACATGTATATTTCCAAGTCGTATCTCTCCTGCTTTGTCTTTGTTGGAGAGCGTGAAAAGTGTTGTTGATGATTTTTCAGCGTTGATCTGCACCATCCATTTCTCTGCCCATGCTGCTATGTTGTCTGCTGCCCTTTGTATTCGCTTATTAGCGATAGTTAGATGTTCTTCTACACACCACACCACCAAGTCGTCAGCGTATAGGGCAGCTCTCACACCTTGTGGCAGATCGTGGATGAGGTCATTGATGAATACAAGGAACAGGGTGGGAGACAATACTGAGCCTTGAGGAACTCCATGTTTTAGGAGGATTTTCTTGCTGTTGTGACCTTCCATAGTGACTCTTGCTTTCCGATTGTGTAGGAACGACTGGATCCATTTTCTCATATTACCCTTGATTCCGTTCCTTTGCAGTTTTACTATTAACCCGTCTTTCCATACTTTGTCAAAAGCTTTTTGGAGATCTATCCTTTATTATACAGACGAGACACTAGGACCCTGATCCAAGCAGAAAAGTACAAGAACATGCCCGCACATCCAATGAAAACTAGATTTGGAGATTTAGCCAGTGGGAGGTTGAAGAGAAGCAGTTTTGTGCATCGGTCCAAAAAACTAATTAGAACATACAAGGATGAACTACCAGACATCACTAAGGAAATAACTCCCACACTCCTCCCAACCCCATGGGAACAACATCAAAATTTCAGTATTAAGACCTCCATAACTACCACCTGCCCCATGGGAGAGCTAAATACTCTCCAAAGGAAAATAGCAGCATGTGACATGATTGAAGAACTATACCCCAGAGAAGCATGGATCCAAGTATATACTGATGGATCTGCAACCAGAGCAGTGAAGAACGGAGGCGCAGGAGTTTATGTGGTCTATCCAGACAAAGAAAATGAATCCACCTGTTCACCTACTGGAATATTCTGTTCAAACTATGCTGCTGAAGTACAGGCCATAAGCATTGCTGCAGGAATAATAAATAACACAATAAGCCAATGTCAGCAGGTTGTATTCCTTACCGATGCAATGTCAGTTCTGCAAGCCCTCAACAGTGATAAACTGCCAGAATTAAACAAAGTCCTATGCGAAGTAAATATCAAAAGAAGGGTAGTGCTACAGTGGATACCATCACACTGTGGCATACCAGGAAATGAGAGAGCAGATATGTTAGCAAAAGAGGGAGCAACACAGGAACAAAAAGAACAAACAATCACATTCCAGGAAAAGAAGACCCTTATCAAGGCCATCAGGAAAATTGATCAACAAAGAGACAACTATCAATATCTTGATCGAGCAAAACAGGTGATCCTGTTCCGTATGAGAACAGGACACAACAGACTGAACAGTCACTTATACAGACTGAGATTGGTCCCATCACCCCTATGTACGTGTGGACAGGCAGCACAGACAGCCGAACACATCCTGCAAGACTGCCACATGCTTAGTCAATTGCGAACTGAACATTGGCCCACAGAGACGCACATCCACACAAAGCTGTTTGGGAGTCTTGAAGAACTTTCAACCACAGCAACATACATCCAGAAAACCGGACTTCTTGTGTAGACATTTCTAAACAACAGCGAACGAGAAGAAGAAGAAGAAGAAACAGAAAAGTGAAAAACAGTGACAGGCAAGATAAAAGAAAATTAAGTGAAAAACTAACAGAGGAAGCCGAGATGGTGACAAAAAGGAAACTTGAGAACATTATACAATATTACTAGAACTTTATCTAAGAAACAGCTAAACAACAATAAACAGTGAAGAGCAGAGAAGGACAAAGCATTAGCAATGAAGAGAAACAAAGGGCCAGATGGGCTGACTATTTTAAGGAAATCCTAAAGATGAACGCACCAACTAAACAATAGATCTCTCGGGCAAAAAAAAACCTGCTGAAAAATGGGAAGGCCGCAGGACCAGATGGAATACCACCAGAAGCCCTGACGGCAGATAGACCATGCCCTACAGAGTTGCTACACCAGCCCTTCAAGTAAATCTGGGAAAAAGAATCCATCCCAAAGAGCTGGAAGGAAAGCCACATTTTAAAGCTGCCAAAGAAAGGAAACTTGACTGTAAGTAGCAATTGGAGGGGAATAACATTACTAACAGTGGCTGGAAACATTTTGACCAGAGTTTTGTTGGACCGTAATTAAGAAATCGGTGGATGACAAACTTAAAGAAGAACAGGCAGGATTTCGTGCAGGAAGATCATGTACAGACCACATAGCAACACTTAGAATCATCATAGAACAATCAAATGAGTGGAAGACCCCCTTGTATGTACATTTTGTGGACTTTAAAAAAGCTTTCGACAGTATAGACCGTACTGTGATATGGAAAATCATGAGACATTATGGAATCCCAGAGAAATTCATTAAAATCTTCCAAGATTTCTACCAGGAGGCCTCACGCAAAGTAGTACACATAGGACGTTTATCAGAGCCCTTCCCAGCACACGGTGGGGTAAGACAGGGGTGTCTGCTATCACTAAAATTGTTCTCATGGTCACAGACTGGATTATAAGACAGACAACTGTCGCAGTTATATGATCGATTACTCTAATTGTCGGAGAGATTTGTATAGTAAGGAAGATGTGTAGGAAGCACATAGACCTTTAGACACTAGTTTTCACAGATGTGAGCTAGTGTTGAGGGAAAGAGTTAACAGAAGAGCACAAGTTGGTGTCAGTGATTCTCTCACCTTTTGAACTACCAACTCTTGTATTTTTCTGGCGACGACTAACTCTTTCTTACTCTAATCTTTTTGAAGATGAACTAGTAGTAACAAGTAATACAAGGAGGGTTGAGTATGTTTTTTCTGAATAAGAACATACAATCTACTAAGTCAAACTCAGAATGATGGTGAGTTACAGAATGTACATAATTACTTTAATTACAGTAGAAAATAAAATCAATGTTGACATATACTTTGAAAAAAAAGAAATACTAGGAAATTTAGAACTGTCAGTGTCTTTGGTTCAGATAAGAAGTAAGAGGCTATTTTCCTCACTGACGAAAAGTTTATTCCTACGGCTATTTCTGGGAAAAGTGAATTCTGATTTTGGCCTTGGTTTTAAGTAGACTTATCTGCTTGGACTTCTCCTGGGCGTTCCAGTAGGTAGGAGTTACCAACTGGATAATGTGCTTCAGTTGAGCTACAGTCCAATAGATGACTAGGCTTTTCGTTAACCTGGTTGTGAAGTTAAGTTATGATGTTCAGGTGCTGACGAGGTGTTGAATGCTTATATGCTGTAGACTGCTCAGAGTTGCTGACTTGTAAACACCGCCAGAGGGTTTGAGACGTAAGCACTAGTTCTCTCTGTAGCATAGAGCAACTAGGCGGTTTACTCGCAACAATCTACTGCAATAAAAATCCAGAAACTGGCTAGGATTCTGCAACTGCGCTGTGGAAGATAATACAGGTAATCAATCTTCTGTTTTTATACAGATATATTAACTACAGCTACTCTGGACATTTCTTCTCAGAATGGTGCCTAATAATATATTTACCTGAACCGTAACGTCAGTCTTTTCCTTAAAGGCGACTGTCCTTTTGTTTACAAATTTCTGTCTAGCGGTAGTCTCACACTGGTCAAGTTAGTCAGGTCAACCTTTGTTACAAGCAGACGCCTGGCCGTGTGCGTCCATGCGTGACTGCATTGGAGGAATGATGTTTCATTCACTCGTTCATTCAACAGCATGGTTCTTCTCTCGTTCACAACAGCTTTCCTCATCACATTCCCAAAGTCATTAGAATGTAATACTTGCAGATATCAGCCAGTACTTACATCATTATAATGCATCAATAACATTCATAATACGTAAATGCAAAATAGCTATCAATCTAATGTAAAGAAATAAAACCACAATATTAAGTATTTCACACTTTACATCAATTAACTAATCCCTTGATATTAGAGTTAGCTAATTAAGCGAATACTGAGAGTTTGCTTACCGCTTAGGACTTATCCACAGCTTAAGAAATAGAACTTTAGTAGCGTTTACGCTCATTCATATATACTGTAGATACGAGGTAGTTTGAGGCTTCTCTTCTATAAGCGTGCGTTCTCTTCCAACGGTTATCAGCAAGTGATTTTAAAACTCAGCATTTGTTTGCATGAAGTTAAAACATTTCTGATTTCCACCCCAAGTTAATTATTTCCCGTCTCTCGTTCAGCCATGCCGGAAGATCTATCTTGGTGGTCTTAAGTTGACCACTGAACACGGAAATATAATACTCTGGGAACCACTGTCGTTTCGACCAAGCGAATACATTGTACTGACGTTCTTAAAAAACACTTTTAGGGCCTTTGTAGAAGATAACATTAAGGTCGTATGACAGGACTATTAGTGAAAACGTGAAAAGCAGCTAAAGAAAGAACGCACGTGCAAATATTTGTAGAGAAAACAGACAAAATGTGAAGTAATAGAAAAGTAAGGAATTTTAAAATAATCTAGACGAAACCTTCGAACACTCCGTGACAACAACAGAAAGAGAGAAAACTGGAATACAGTGGGCTTTTAGCAAACAACTGGGGGATCTAGACTTTGCAGTTGATTTGTGCCTTCTATCACATAGACAGCATGATATATAGGAGAAAACAAATAGATTAGTGACAGAAGCAGCAAAGATGGGACTACACATAAATGCAAATAAAACAAAGGAAATGTGGAGGCAGATGGACTCGATGAAGATCAATGATCAAGTCATTGAAGAAGTAGAAAGCTTTGCATATCTGGTGAGTAACATAGACAAAGGAGTTGAAACAGTTGGAGACATCTGCTCAAAGATAAATAAAACCATATGCGCTATTAATACCCTTCGACCAGTATGGAACTCCTCAGCAATACCGAGAGAGAATACAATTAGAACCTTTAACTCAAATGTGAAGTCAGTCTTGTTGTATGGCTCACAGACATAGCATATCTCAAAGTAAAGTCAGTCTTGCTGTATGCCTCACAGACATAGCATGTCTCAAAGAACACCACCTCCAAGCTTCATACATTTGTAAATATATTTCTCCGACGGATTCTCCGTATAAGATGGCCAGATGTAATAACAAATATAGAACTAAGGAAAAGATGTGGGCAACAACCAATTCAAACAGAAATTAAGGTGAGAAAGTAGGGATAGATAAGACATACGCTCAGAAGAGAAAAATCATTCATAGCTAGAATTGTACTTGACTGGAACCCACGGGGAAGAAACGAGTGGGGAGGCCAAAGAGAACTTGGAGAAGAACTGTTGAAGAGGAGGCTAGGGAAATTTGGATGACTTGGGCACAGATGAAAAAGACAGTCCAGAATAGAAATCGATGGAGAGCAACTGTTTCTGCCCTATGTTCCACAGGGAACGACAAGGAGTGATGATCACGTTTTGGCGAGACGCACCCCTTTCATCCTAGACACATGGTCCATCATATTTGGTTGACATCTCCTACTGAAAATTACTTCATTTCTGCACACTTCAAGATCCTGTCACAACGAATATTCGATTGTATGGCGTAACTAACATGACTACTCTACGGTTTTCATTTTCTTCAAACTAAGCATTAAGAGACATTATTTCATGACAAGTTACTGATGATCGCTCAACAAACTAAGCATTAAAAGACATTATTTCATGACAAGTTGCTGATGAACGCTCAACAAACTAAGCATAAAGAGACATTATTTCATGACAAGTTACTGATGAACGTTCAACAAACTAAGCATTAAGAGACATTATTTCATGATAAGTTACTGATGAACGCTCAACAAACTAAGCATTAAGAGACATTATTTCATGACAAGGTACTGATGAACGCTCAACAAACTAAGCATTAAGAGACATTATTTCATGACAATTTACTGATGAGCGCTCAACAAAAACACTCTAATGCTGCAAAGTCGCACACATATTTATACACATCTACACCAATTTTTCACACTTTCTTCTTTGATCCTTAGCGGCCGACCGTCAAAGCAGTCAGTGGCCAATACGCTTGGTGGCGTATTGTAGGGCAACAACAAATTGATTCCACTTTGCTCGGTCGGCGGCAATCCTTCGTACAGTGCCCCAACTCTGGTTCATTCTTTGCATCTCAGCCTACACAGTCCTCCGCCAAGTTGTTTTTGGTCGGCCTCTCTTTCGTTTTCCTTCAGGGGTCCATAGCATAGCTGTTCTTGTGATGGCATCGGGGTCTCTTCTGAGGACATGACCAACCCAGCTCCAGCGTCTGCCAGCATGTCCTCTTGCTTGCTCCGAGTAAGCAGATCTTGGTTGGTGATGGTATTTGGCCAAAAGATTCGGAGAATTGTTCTTAGGCATGTGTTACGCACAGAATTTTTCAAAAGACATTGTATAATTTTTCAAATGACATTGTATAATTTTTCAAAAAAAGACATTGTATAATTTTGTCTAAAGACATAGTATAATTTTGTCTAAAGACATTGTATAATTTTTTCTAAAGGCATTGTGTAATTAACTTGTCCGAATTGTACACCTCGATTTTTCGCACAGTCTAAGATAAATAACTCTTGTTTTACTGTGAGTACATTTTGCAAGGATGATTACCTTCGCTTGTGACGGGACTCATCGGTCCATTTTTTTTTGGAACGATGTGTTGGTCACTCTCCTTATATGGTAGTATCGGTCATCTGTTTCTTTGAATGATTGAAACCAGTGTTGAGGATTCGTTCGCTGTCCATATAAGGCAAGATTTCTTACAAAAATCTTTCTAGAAGGTCTTCAACCATCGTCTCGTTGAATTTCACTCAGGTGTAGGCTTTTCTGCGCATGTCTGACTTTCAGGGGTTAGAATCGTCTTCCGCCCAGCGGGGATTCGAGATGATGTACTGAGCAGAGGACAGACGCATTGGCGTCTTGTGATTTTTCATAGGGAAATATATTGTCTTTGTGAGTTAGTTATCTAACTAGACTTTTCCCAGTATTATTCAAGCCGCCTAGAGGCATATGTTTTAGTGGTTGATTCCGAAGAAAGGTAATACCTCTTTATTGAGCTTTACGATACTATCTAGGAGTTCGACATTTTGTTGCTCTCTGCTCACCTGTGTGATTCAAAATGGAGAGGTACTTTGATTAGGATTTCGCCACCGGTATCTTTATACCTGAACAATTTACATATATGGGTCGCTTTAGACCAACAGGACTATTGTCTGTGTTCCAGGATTCGCTATACCAGCGATTACGCCTAAGTCAAAGGGTTAGACTTAGGAATGTGATAAAGGTCAGTTCGACCTGTACTCCTCAATGCTATTTCTCGTGCAAACGATAACGGACTTATTTATTACACCTGATCTGCCAGCATCAGGAGAGGAGTAATGATTATTATGTATTGAGTACTGATGAAATGCAGCTGACACTGTTACACTATTGATAGTAATGAATATTAATGCATCCAGCTCTGTGCCATATTATTTAGACAGATTTTATGAATAATAGCTTTATGACACTGTGAACCTTGAACTGTTGTTTACGCTATGACTGATGAGGATTGGATCCTACATGTCTAACAGTTGGCACCAATAACTTTTTTTGAATGCTGAAAACTATTGAACTGTGATGTTTATGATGTATGTGAAGTAACTGTCGTTGTGGCGTGAAATAAATGATGAAAACGTCAAGAGCAGTTACCTCCTTTATGACTTCGCATGTCACTTTGCCTGTGCTGTAACTCTGTGGACTAGCTAACTACTTTACACACAGCAACAACATAAACCAGATAAGACACCCTACACTACAACTATAATTTAGCTGGTGTCGATAGGGGTGGTAATTGAAGTCAGCCTAAATCCACCCTTATCATTTCATGGTGGCCAAATGTTGATTTATTCTGGTACCAGCTCTCA
This sequence comes from Oreohelix idahoensis, assembly GCA_024509875.1. Taxonomy (NCBI): domain Eukaryota; kingdom Metazoa; phylum Mollusca; class Gastropoda; order Stylommatophora; family Oreohelicidae; genus Oreohelix; species Oreohelix idahoensis. The sequence continues at coordinate 582,663 of JAMPIV010009416.1, read as the reverse complement.
AGGGGGTCAACAAACCCAGACATCATCATCATACTATATACAAGATTGCAGTTCAACTCACTACCTTCAATGAAAGTACCCGGCGTTGCTGATTTCGGAAATAGTTTCAAAGTACCCGGCGTTGCTCGTCAAGTTATCAAAGTTTCCTGACTAAGAAGGACAAGTGCCGATTGAATCGATTTACTGTTGCGGATTCAGAAGGTCAAGTGCCGATTAAGTCGATTTATAAGATTCAGAAGGTCAAGTGCCGAAACGACGATTCAAGTATTAGAAGCTCATTTTCTTCGTCATGGCTGTTTATGGGAGCAGATGTTGATCAACATTGGATCATTATCCTCAGAATGCTGATCACATCCTGTTCTGCACCGTGCTGACGCTGGATTTATAGAAGTTAAGTGGCCTGTTTTGTTTGTGAACTGTGCCCTTATATTCTAACTGAGCCTTCTACTCTTTTACATCCTATTGTCAATTTACTACATGTTATATGTTATTTGTATATTTATATGTTTATATTTCTGCGGGTTTGGTTTGGTAGGTGACTATCATAAGAGATACCACGTCATAGAGGTCTTATGATAGCGTTCTTTAGGAGCAATTTTCTTAATTGAGAATTTGCATGCAACATTTGTTGCTATTTGTATTAGTTGTGATGACATGTGCATTTTTGTTTTCGGTATTTTTTCGCATTCTTTAGTTTTGTTTTGATTTGTTTGTATTTGTAGGTCTCCTCTTTCCTATTATTCAGTTCTCTACACCATTTTTGTTTATACACTGTGACGTCATTTGTTTGTTTACATTTTTCGCATTTGTCAACACATTCTTTGTGATATTTACTTTTAGTTTTCGCTGTTTATTTCTTTGACTTTTGCGAATGTTTTCGTATTGTGTTTGATCTTTGTTATTGTTTACATTGTCTTGGATCTTTGTTATTGTTTACATTGTCTTCGATTGTTATTGTTTACATAGTTCTTGCATAGTTAGCTTTCACTATTGTTACATATTTGCTTATCATAACTAAATGGTGGATTGTTTCATGCACTATTGGATGTGTAGTGCAGTTATGATAAATAACTGATGATTAGGTGATTATGCTCTATTGGATGTGTAGTGCCTTTATGATTAAGAAGTGACTTGTGGTATTATTATATATTGGGTAATACAAGTTCTTTGTCAAAGACTTGTTTCCCACAGAGATTGGGGTAAACATTGTGATTATACAAGTACTTATTTAAGTCTTGTCACTATTAAAAGTGAAATACATTAATTAAATATTTCAGATTTTGTGACTCATAATATTAGACATCATGTCTACACTTGATTACTTTATTGAACAAGGGAAATCCCTTGGCAAGACAGGTGATAAATTGGAAGAATATGCGACTACTCAATATGATAAAGCATTAAAGATGGAAGAGAAAAAAAATGGAAATGGAAGCTGAAATAAAGAAATTGCAGATGCAGGTTGAGGAAAGAAGATTTCAAATGGAAATGGAGAAACAGAAAAGAGAAGCTGAGGAGAAAAGTCTTGAAAAAGAGTCAGAAAATAAAAGACTTGAAAAAGAGTCAGAAAATAAAAGACTTGAAAAAGAGGCTGAAAATAAAAGACTAGAGATACAGGCTGAGGCTGACGAAAAAAAGTTACAAAGAGAGGCTGAGGCTGAAGAAAGAAGGTTACAAAGAGAGGCTGATGAGAGAAAAGCAAAAATGGAGCATGAAGAAAAACTCTTAGCTTTGGAGTAGGAAAAGTTAAAGTTGTCTGGTAATGCTAATGATGCAAATAAGGGGTCAGATAGGTTCAATGCAAGTACTTTTAAGATAAAGCTACCTGCATTCAATGCTTCCAGTGACGATATAACGTTTTATCTGGATAGATTCGAACGTGCATGTACAGTACATAACATAGATAAATCAATGTATGTTTATCAGTTATCCAACTTACTTAGAGGTGATACTTTGAGTATGTTAAGTATGGTAGATGAGCCTGACAAGAACAATTATGAAGTTATCAGAGCAGTCTTGTTAAAGAAGTACCAACTTAACGAAGACGGCTATCGTCTTCATTTAAAAAATATGTTGCCAGATACTGGAGTTGAATTCTCTGAATTTATTTCAAAAATTGGACTCACTTTTTCACGTTGGGTTGAGCTGTCTAAGACAGAACATACATATGAAGCACTTATGGACTTACTACTTAGAGACAAGGTTATGTCTTCTGTCAATGAATCCTTTCTATCTTTTCTTCATGAGCGTAAGCCTAAAAACATAAAAGAAATGGAAGAATACTGTTGCCAGTATGTGACTGCGCACCTTCACGTAACCATTAGCAACTCTAGAGTAAAAGAAGGTATGCCAGTTGCTTCGGCAGCACCATATGGCCAAAACTTCAAGCGTAAATTTCAAGGTACTTAACATAATATTAATAGAAAGAGTAACCGTAATTATGATCAAAATCATAGCAATCAATCACATGGTGATTCTTCTTCGAATAACTGGAGACAAGGTGATACTCCTCGTTATTCTGCACCTAATAATTTTAGACATTTCCGCAAAGGTAGTCAGTATAGAGGTAACTACTTTTCGCGTAAACCTCAAAATCAATCTGCTAGATTTTCAAATCAATACAGATATGATAATGACAATTATTGAAACTGGAACACAGATCAGGATAACAATTACAGGAGAGAAAAAAATGATAATTTTAGAGGCAATAATGGTCGCGGTAGATCTCTACATAAGAGAAAGAGATATCAACAAACAAACTCTGTACAACAAGAATCTCAGGGAGCAGATAAACAGGTTAATAATGATAAAAACCCTAATGCTATCGGATGTTCTGCTTTTGATTTTGGTAGAGCAAATAAATGTCCCCAATGTAGTACTTTGTTCGAACCAACTACCGTAACTACTTTAAGCTGTGGTCATCCTCTTCCCGCTCTCCCTGCTGCAGTTGCGCATGACGGGAGAGGCTCTCTTTTACTACATAAGGGTCTTGTAAATAGTAATCCAGTCTCACTTCTGTTTGATTCTGGATGTACTTCTATTGGTGTTAGACAATCTCTTGTAAATCCATCCTGTGCTGCAGGAAAAGTCATCAAATGTGTCACATTTGTTGGCACTTTGGAAAAGTATCCTACTGCCATAATACATATTGCTACTCCCTTCTTTACGGGAGATGTCCACGCGAGTCTTCTTCCTAACCCTATTGCGGACCTTATTATTGGTCGTATTCACGGAGTTAGTGAATGTACCCCACAGCAGATAGCTGCTTGGGAAGAACAGAATATGCATGCTACCAATGCAGTGGTCACAAAAGCACAAGCTCTTGAAACACCACAAACTTCATTGACTAGTGATGATGAAGTAAATAGCCAAGATAGTCACTGCATTATTTCACGTGACTCATTCATAAAGTTGCAAGAAGAAGATCCTTCTTTGCAGAAATTCTTCATTCTAGCAAAAAAAGGTGATCCAAATCAAAATACAAATAGAAAGTCTTGGATTTCTATGAAGAACGGCGTACTTGTACGTATGGTACAAGACTCGACTACGTCTGCACATTCTCAAATTCTTGTGCCTTCGTGTATGAGATTGCAAATATTGCAACATGCTCATGACTCGCAATGTGCTGGACATATGGGTTTTTCCCGTACAAAGTCGAGGGTTCTTGCGGCTTTCTTTTGGCCATTTGTAAGCAAGGACATACGTATTTACTGTCGATCTTGCAAAGTATGTCAGGAGGTCAAATCGAGAGGACCATGACATGCTGCGCCTATCCAGGCTGCTGACATCTCTATTCGCCCTTTTCAGAAGATGGCGATAGATATTATCGGTCCTTTTAGGATTAAGTCGGTTAGAGGACATCAATTTATCCTCAAATGTGTCGATATGTGCACACGTTGACCAGAGGCTATCCCTCTCAAGAGCATCTCAACTGCCGATATTGCAGACGCTCTGTGGCTGATATTTCTCGCTTGGGTTTCCCCAGAGAAATATTGTCAGACCATGGCACACAACTTATATCCGACACTATGTCACAGGTAATGTCTATTTTACATATTAAAAGGTCTCTCAGCAGTATATATCACCCAATGTCGAATGGGTTAGTTGAGCGTTTGAATAGGACACTAAAGACTTTACTTGGGAAGATAACTGAGGATCATCCTCAGGATTGGGACAGGGTTTTACCCGCGGCTCTCTTCGCTTATAGAGAGGTCCCCAATGAACACACAGGATTTTCTCTTTTTGAACTTGTTTTTGGCTCGCGACCGCGCGGCCCTATGTCTTTACTTCACGATCTCATCACTGCCGATAATATTAGCGATGACACTCAATCTTCTTATGAGTATGTCATTGCTCTAAGGCACAAGATCATCGAGGCATGCAAATTAGCAACTTCGTCATCCGAGTTTGCCAAAGAAAAGGCAAGACAATTTGCTAATAAAAATAGATGTCTACGACAACTTTGTCCATGTGACAAAGCTCTCGTTCTACTTCCTTCAAGGGAGAACAGACTTCTTATTGCATGGAAAGGTCCATATGCAATAGTCTCCAAGATTTCCGACGTCGACTATGTCGTCGATATTGATGGGAAACATAAAACTTTCCACATAAATATGTTGTCGGAATTTCATGAACGACCTGACTATTTGCAGCCTATTTTCCAGGCGACGGACGACTCTCCAGTACCTCATGGTCATTACACATCCCTGTCAGTCATACAGGATGAGGAAACTACTTTTTTCTTATGTCAATCTTCCACTTCCTATGGTCCCACTTCATTCTACGGAATCTTGGAAAAACGTTACCGTTTCTCCTAATCTTTCCGCTGAAGAACATCGACAAGTTTCTTCGATGTTGCAGACATTTCAGGATGTCCTTACAGACATCCCGGGACACACACATGTCATCGAACATGACATTGTGCTTACGGACCATAATCCTATCAGAGTCAGACCCTATCCAATACCTATCCACTTTCAGTAACAAGTCGAGAAGGAATTGGATGAGATGATACGATTGGAAATAATTGAACCATCTACTTCACCTTACTCTTCGTCTATTGTTATTGTCCGAAAAAAGACAATAATATTCGCATTTGCGTTGATTATCGCAAATTGAACCAGGTTACGAAGCTTGATGCTCAACCGATGCCTTCTCTAGAAGAGCTACTAAACAAACTCTCTAATTCTAGATTCTTTACCAAACTAGACTTGTCTAAAGGTTATTGGCAAGTTCCTTTAACTGAACGTGCCAAACCTTTTACCGCTTTTTCTACACCTAGGGGTTTATTTCAATGGAATTTCATGCCTTTCGGCCTTATGAACGCCCCTGCTACATTCGTACGCATGATGCGTCGAATTCTTTCATATCGTACTGATGTCATAGCATACTTAGACGATATCTGTCTATTCAGTGATTACTGGGAAGATCACTATTTGGGTTTATACGAATTGCTGTCTACTCTTCGTGAGTATAACTTAACTGCAAAACCCTCTAAAGCCTTTATAGGATTTAGCGAGATTTCTTTTCTGGGTCATCGTGTTGGTCATGGTCTTTTAAAGACAGAGGACCACAATGTTTCGAAAATACTAAACATTTCTGTCCCTAAGACGAAGAAACAAATACGGAGTCTCTTAGGTTTGATACAATTTTACGGACGATTCATTCCGAATCTGTCCTCCATTATGGCACCACTTTCTACTTTACTGAAGAAAGGATCGCCTAATCTGATCCGCTGGTCTCAAGAATGTTAATCCTCATTGGACCAGATTAAAACTCTATTCTCGTCCCCACCTATTCTTAGGTTACCTACTATTGAGAAGACTTTTGTTCTTCGAAGTGACGCCTCGTCAACTAGAATTGGGGCAGCACTTATGCAGGAGTATTCTGACACTCTGCATCCGGTGATGTATATCTCTAGGAAATTAAATGCTGCAGAAAGGAATTACTCGGTTTTAGACCGTGAATTATTGGCTATGGTATGGTCAATTCTCAAGTTGCAAAGATTCCTTCTAGCCGCACAATTCATTGTGGAAACCGACCAGAAAGCTCTTACTGCTATGCAGAGCAAAAACTTGAAGAGCTCGAGGTCCACTCGATATGCTATAGCTCTTCAACCATTTCATTTTACGGTGCGAGCTATCCGTGGTTCGGATAATGTGATGGCAGACATTCTGTCCAGATGCCCACACGATTCCACTTAATTTTTCTGTTATATATAGTTACTGATATACAGTCCTCTACTATAATGACATATCAGCACATATGTTATCACTTTTTGTGAATTTATAACATTGTACCATATAATGTTGAGGAGGCTTAATTAGCGATATATGGGCCAAAAGTTTACGGCCACATTTATATACTGTAATTTGATTGATGTATTAAGAAATTTAGCATATACCATAAAGATTTTTTATTATTGATATTTTTGCAGCACATCTTTGACGTCTGCGAGATTATGTCCATTGTGGAACTTTGAAACATATCAAGCCCTAAGTCAATCTGGAGCGGATTATGTCCACGTCTTCTATGAACATCTATTTAATTAGAACAATACAATGTATTATTATATTATATGCATGTATCATGTATTTTGTGTAATTCTAAAGTGCGGTATAGTAGTATATGACACCGCTGTTTGCACAACACTTCATTGTTTAATACTATGATAATATGTATTTTCATAGATTTGTATGAGTACGATTTACCTTGCATTGTGATGTTGCCATCACTGGGGCGTATGTTGGTGGCACCTCTGGAATATACGCGTACACTTAGGGAAATATTTTCTCTAAGATTCTGAGATACAATCTCAGCTATCGCTCTATGCATCGCGATAGCCGCATATTAATCATTATATCCACGCATCATACGTGCGTTTAGAGCCTGTTGTTTCTGGCTCTAGGATTTAAAAAAAAAAAGTTTCATTTTTTGTCCCGGGGGGTGTGGTAAACTGTTACGCACAGAATTTTTCAAAGGACATTGTATAATTTTTCAAATGACATTGTATAATTTTTCAAAAAAAGACATTGTATAATTTTGTCTAAAGACATAGTATAATTTTGTCTAAAGACAATGTATAATTTTTTCTAAAGGCATTGTGTAATTAACTTGTCTGAATTGTACACCTTGATTTTTCGCACAGTCTAAGATAAATAACTCTTGTTTTACTGTGAGTACATTTTGCAAGGATGATTACCTTCGCTTGTGACGGGACTCATCGGTACATTTTTTTTTAAACGATGTGTTGGTCACTCTCCTTATATGGTAGTATCGGTCATCTGTTTCTTTGAATGATTGAAACCAGTGTTGAGGATTCGTTCGTTGTCCATATAAGGCAAGATTTCTTACAAAAATCTTTCTAGAAGGTCTTCAATCATCGTCTCGTTGAATTTCACTCAGGTGTAGGCTTTTCTGCGCATGTCTGACTTTCAGGGGTTAGAATCGTCTTCCGCCCAGCGGGGATTCAAGATGATGTACTGAGCAGAGGACAGACGCATCGGCGTCTTGTGATTTTTCATAGGGAAATATATTGTCTTTGTGAGTTAGTTATCTAACTAGACTTTTCCCAGTATTATTCAAGCCGCCTGGAGGCCTATGTTTTAGTGGTTGATTCCGAAGAAAGGTAATACCTCTTTATTGAGCCTTACGATACTATCTAGGAGTTCGACATTTTGTTGCTCTCTGCTCACCTGTGTGATTCAAAATGGAGAGGTACTTTGATTAGGATTTCGCCACCGGTATCTTTATACCTGAACAATTTACATATATGAGTCGCTTTAGACCAACAGGACTATTGTCTGTGTTCCAGGATTCGCTATACCAGTGATTACGCCTAAGTCAAAGGGTTAGACTTAGGAATGTGATAAAGGTCAGTTCGACCTGTACTCCTCAATGCTATTTCTCGTGCAAACGATAACGGACTTATTTATTATACCTGATCTGCCAGCATCAGGAGAGGAGTAATGATTATTATGTATGTGTACTGATGAAATGCAGCTGACACTATTACACTATTGATAGTAATGAGTATTAATGCATCCAGCTCTGTGCCATATTATTTAGACAGATTTATGAATAATAACTTTATGACACTGTGAACCTTGAACTGTTGTTTACGCTATGACTGATGAGGATTGGATCCTACATGTCTAACAGTTGGCACCAATAACTTTTTTTGAATGCTGAAAACTATTGAACTGTGATGTTTATGATGTATGTGAAGTAACTGTCGTTGTGGCGTGAAATAAATGATGAAAACGTCAAAAGCAGTTACCTCCTTTATGACTTTGCATCCCACTTTGCCTGTGCTGTAACTCTGTGGACTAGCTAACTACTTTACACACAGCAACAACATAAACCAGATAAGACACCCTACACTACAACTATAATTTAACTGGTGTCGATAGGGGTGATAACTGAAGTCAGCCTAAATCCACCCTTATCACATGTTGTGTGAAAAGAGGACAATTTGGACATTTCCTTCTCTGTAACTCTCCAGCTCTCCGCGCCATAGAGAAGCACAGAAAGCACACAGCTCTGATATAATCCTAATTTTGTGCTTGTGCTGTGCTGAGAGGACTTCCAGATGTTGTTTAGACTAAAAAAGGCTTTTCTAGCTTTGTTCTTAATGTTGTTGATGTTTTTGCTTGCTACGCCGTCTGGTGTTACTATGCATCCTAGGTATGTGAAGGCATCTATCTGTTCCAGTTGCTGATTCCTTGCTGATATGGGCTCAGGGTTGCTCACATTGAGCGTCATGACCTCTGTGTTCTTTAGGTAGATGTTCAAGCCCACCTGCTGGCTATATTTATTAAGTCTATCCGTTTTTTCCTGGACGTGTTGATGTGAATGTGCTAGCAGTGCAATGTCATCTGCATATTTTAGATATTCCAATGCAGAAAATGTAGTCCATCTTATTCCTCTTGGATTGCCTTCTGTTGTCTGGCGCATCACCCAGTCTATGACTGTTAAAAATAGAGTGGTTTATAAGGGGCATCCTTGTCGTACTCCTGTCTTCACTTCAAAGGTTAGGTTGCTCTGCCCAATGCTACACGTAAAGTTGGCATAAAGGCTTTTTATGATTGACACTATGCAGCTTGGAATTCCATAAGTCCTCAGTATTTTCCATAAACTGTTCCTAAGTATACTGTCAAAAGCCTTTTCAAAATCAACGAAATAAATGTACAGCTGTCTTTGCCATTCTGAGCACTGCTCTATAATGTTCCTGAGGGTAAATATATGATCACATCTTCTGTTCTTTCTAAATCCTGCTTGTTCTTTCCTCAGTTTGTGGTCTACTGCTTTTGAGATTCTCTGTATAATTATCCTGCCTAGTATTTTGCTGGTAACTGAGAGAAGAGTTATTCCTCTCCAATTATTGCAGTCTGCTAGATCTCCCTTCTTGGGCAATTTGACAATTATTCCTTTTCTCCACTATGTTGGTGTTGTCCCTGTTTTTCAGACTTGTGCAAATAGTGGTTCTAATAGTTCTGCTGCTTGCTTAGGGCTTGTCTTAAATAGCTCTGCATTTAAGTTATCATGACCAGGAGCTTTTCCATTCTTTAAACCTTTGATTGCTGTGATAATTTCTTCTTTTCGTGGGATGTCTGTATTAACATCTAGATCATTTTCAACCTCAGGAACATTCAATTCTGTCTCTGGTGGTTCCTTATTCAGAGTTTCTCTGAAATGCTCTGCCCATCTTGTTTCCTGTCCCTCTACTGTCGTGATGAGATTTCCGTGCTTATCTCTTACTAGTGTAATATTGTTTGCACCTCGTTTTCCATTCATGATTTTAGTTATTTTGTATACTGTGTGTGGTGGGTTTGATGTTAATACAGTTTGTTGTTAAGAAATCTTAGTGTACTGAATGAGGTCAGCTGTGAAGGTCCCTGAATATAATAAATATTAGAGTAAATTTCCAGGGCACCTTTCTACTACCACCACTATGATCTCATTCAGACTTATTCTAGATAGAATGTAAGATGACTACATTTGGTGTCTAGGGTTATGAAATGTTAGTGTAAGGTTGCATTAACCAACTGAACATATAAACAATTACATAAATTATTTTATTATCTAATACACCACAACAGTACCACGACAATCATATACAAACTGCACTTTAAAAGACTATCTTTAGTAAGTCAGTGGTTGAAAGTTTGATAAAGTTAATGTTTTTCAATTTATTGTCCTAAATCTGATTTATTTGGAATCAGGACTGACAATTAAAAGTGAAATCATAGAAATTAATTACATCAATCAATTTACACAATGGGTCTTCTGACCATAATACACATATTATTATATAAGGGTGTAGTTGTATTGTCTAACTGAGGCGACTTCTAGTATACACTGGTTGATTGTTTATTATCATCATCTCTGCATGTTGTTTGTAAGTTTTTATGGACACTGATGGAATGTTTATATCACTATTCCCAGTCTCTTATTTTTAATATAATGTTAGTTGAGCGATCAGGTGCCGAAACATGCATCTATCTTTGTAATATGATGTAGGAATCTTCCTGCACTTCGCTGAACGACAACCTTCAGCTCCCACTTTTTCAAGAATGATGGTGGTTTACAGTTGTCTCCGAAAAAGGCAGGACTGTGGCATGAATATATCGGCCCACTGTAGTCTGGCACCAGTTATTGACAGCAACCAAAACCCTCACAGATGCAAGGAAATAACACAAGTAAACGATGACTAGGCAATAGAATATGGCACATTTTCGATCTGCCCTATGTCCAGGCTTTTCCTATGTTAGAAAATTCTCCGCCTTCTCTCATCGATCTTGCTTTACACAAAATTTACTTGAAATGGCAGTGAACAGTCCTCGTTTCGTACCAGTATCTACTGCTTTGTCCAATGGGACCATGTTTACATTTATTTTTGAATCTATCGTTTCAAATAACAACTCCCAATATGTTTCCAAGACAAATATATTTTTAGTTTTAGGTCAACCAATCATACTTCGCCTTCCTTCGAAATTCACCCAATCAGATATCCCGTACTTTTTAACCTCATTTACCCAAAGTCGTTTTTTCAAAACATGCCATAAAAAATTATAAGCAGGCATGATCTTTACTTGACAGTCTGGTAGGATCCACTATAGTATTATGGCTATAATTAGTTAATTAATGGACTATTTGCGTAACTATTACCATATTCTTTGTCAACAAGTCCTAAGGTACACGAATATACAATTTATATGGGACTAGTTGGCTTGGTTTAGAAGTACACAGTTTTTTTTTCTATGTTAGTGTTTTTTTTATTTTTAGTCTACTACACGTTCAATTCTTTTCCATGTGCTGTCTTCTCTATTTACGTGATAATTACGTCCTTTGAAATAAGAGCTAAGGTTGTTTTTGTGACATGAGTTGTCTACATGTTCTAACTTTTTCCTCGTATTTTGGGGAAACCCCTAAGGCAAGGCTTGCCCCGTCGTACGGATGTCTGCTTAAAAAATCAGCTCCCACATTAGTTTTTCCGGGAATGTACTCTATGGTAAACTGGAATGGCTGTAAGAGCAAAGACCAGCGTAATAATCTAGCATTTTCATGCCTTGCTTGTGACAGACACACGAGTGGTTTATGATCTGTCTAGATCTTAAATGATTGTCCATAGAGATAAATCTGGAACTTTCTTATACCCCAGATTACAGCGAGACATTCTTTTTCACTTGTTGAATATTTTTGTTCTGCTGTATTCAACTTACGGCTAGCATAAGCAACTGGGGTTAATTCCCCATCAAGTGAATTTGACCATTGTAATAGAGCTGCTCCCAAACCGATATTACTCGTATCCGTTCTCAGAATGAATTCTTGACTTAAGTCAGGTAATTTCAAAATAGGCCTGCTTGTGAGCTTTTCTTTCAATTCTTGGTATGCTAATTCACATTGCGCTGTCCAAATAATTCTATCAGGATTTCCTTTGCGCATTAAATCAGTCAATGGAGTACATATGGAGTTAAAGTTTTTTATATACTTTTGGTAAAAACCTCATAATGAGATAAAAGATTGCACATCTTTTTTTGTTTGTGGTCTTGGTGCTTTTTTTAACTTCTCCAGGTTCTTGGGGTCAGGGGTCATGTTTCCCTGATGTACTGTGTGGCCCAAGAATTCCAGCTCTTTACATCCAACACAGCATTTCGTCGGTCTAGCTGTCAAATTGGTCTCTCTCAATCGATCAAACAACATATTCAGAGAGTTAATGTGTTCCTCAAATGTTTCTGTTGCTATGAGAATATCATCCATGAAGTTGGTGATGCATGGATTCTTCAGGTGATCCAGTAACTTTCTCATCATCCTCGAAAACACACTCGGTGCATTTTTCAGCCCGAATGGCAACATATTAAATTCATAATGTCCTTCCGAGGTGCTAAAGGCTAAATAAGGTTTTACCTCCGGCTTTACTGGAATCTGATAGTAGCCTTTGCTCAGATCCACTTTAGAGAAATATTTAGCTCTATTCAGCCTGGCAAACAACTGATTTGTATCAGGTAATGGATCCACCTGACCTTCTGTGACAGCATTCAGTTTCCTGTAATCTATACACAGCCTGTGTTCTACAGAGGGTTTTCTTAACAGAACCACACTGGAACTGTAGGGAGATTCACTGTGCGAGATAATCCCTTCTCTCAACAGATAATCTATCTCCTCCCTTAAAGCTTTTTCCTTAGCGAACGGAATCGAATAGGCTTTCATACAGTTTGGTGTTGGGTCTATGAGTTTCATATCATACTCCAATAAATTTGTATGCCCCGGACGGTTCGTTAACACATCTGTATGATTATTCAGAACCTGTTGAACCCTCTCCCTCTTAATTTCCGTTAAGTGTGTGCTGATTTTTACCTGTGCGGCGGTTTCACAGGGATGTAAAGGATATTCATGAGAGGTGAGTGGTTCCTTTTTCATCTCCATTGCAACAGACAAGGTCAGTAGGTGTGTCTCTTCCTGGTTTTCTCTGTCTAGATATTTCTTCAGGAGATTCACATGATAGATTTTCTCTTTCCCTTTCTTATCTATCTTATAATGTGTTCTAGACACCTTCTCTAGAACTGTATATGGACCTTGCCATCCAATTTGCAATTTATTCTGGCTGCCGGGCAGTAGAAGGAGCACCTTCTCTCCCACAGACAATTCTCGATCTTTCGCTTTCTTATTGTAATAGGCAGCATGCTTTTTCCTGGCTTGTCTCAAATTTTCATTAGCAAGTTTCCAGCCAGTTTTAAGACGAGTGGTCAGCTCGTTCACATATTGATATGATGAGGTAATATTTTCTTCTGCCTTTTCATCGGTCCAGGTCCTTAACAAGGTTACATATGGACTTTTAATTTTTCTGACATAGTTTTCATAAAATTGGAAGCCTTGTTTTGAGGACATTTCTTCCTCTTGTCATCATTCACAAATCGACCGCTACCAATTTTTCTCTTGGGGTTTTCTTCCCACTTTAAATTCCTTGTGAGAGATCTTCTCTCTCTTTTATCTTCCTCCAGTTTACATATGTTCTACTGAGGGATTTTCGGCTTATTCTGGGGTAAGACATCTCTTTGTACTCGCTGCATCGTGGCCATTGTAAAACATCCAAGTGAAGACTGTCTGTGAAAATGGGGCTCCCATTCCACTTTGTCCACTTTATTAATTTTATTTTTCTTTCCATTGTCAGGCCTAAGTTTGCCCCGTGGCGTGTCTAGGTCCTGATCAATTTCCCACTTGTGGGTGTTCCCTCATGTAATAAGCCACATCTTTCTACAAAATTCTCAATGTCAAACATTTCATCTGGCCAATAATAATTTTGAGCCATCTTTTGGATGATGGTACTTATTTTCTCATGGTCTACATCTTTTCCAACATGTAGGCTCCTTACTCCTTATCACATCTGCCCTATATGCCTTTGGAAGAACCAACTGTCCGTGACCATTGGATCCAGTTCCGGCCTTCCTGTAAATCAATTTGTTTTTCATATAGAAATCTCCCTTGCCTGGAGGTGTATGACATTTAGGCAATTTCTTAAAACAAGGCTTGAGGGTCTTATTCCCAGCCTGCGCCATTCTCATCTCATCTGGAGGGGTATTAATCAGATTATCCTCCTCCTGTTTAGACTGTGATCTGGTCTGAAGCGTGGTCATGTACACATGTCTCTTTTTGTACACTTCTGTGTTATGGTTGTCCATCCGACACCAACTACAATATAATCTCCCTTTATAAAAAGGTTTTCTATCATCATATTTCCTTTCATTGAATTGTGAGGTTTTATTATTATAGTCATTGCGTGGCCTATCAAACTGGTGCTTACCTTTGTTCTGGTCTCTATGGTAAAACTTATTAAAGTTTTGAGGTGCCTTAAAACTGTCTACATGTTTCTTTTTATTTCCAACTACCTCTGCTTGGGCTGCCTGATACCTCTCAGCGACATTGAGTAACTCACCCAGCCTCTCTGCACCTTGTTCCATGAGAAACTTTCTCAGGTCTGGAGCCATGGACTCTCTTAGTTGCTCAATAAGGATCATTTCCTTAAGATCTTGGGTTTTCCCCAGAGCAGTCCATTTCTCCAAGTAGGTCTCTAACCGTGCAGAGAACTGGTGATAAGTCTCACCCGACAGTAGTTTGACATTCCTAAATTTTTTTCTATAAAATTCCCCATTCTTTTCATATCTTAACAAAAGAGCCTGCTTTAGCATGTCATAATTGTCCTGATCATCCCTGCTCATCTTGGCAAAAACTTCATAAGCTGTACCACGAAGCCCTTGTGATAACTTTAGGCTCCACCTTTCTCTCTCTAAACCATATGTGGTAGCCAACAGTTCATATCTATTTAGATAACTTTCTATGTCATCGTCTTTCTCAACAAAATGGTCTAAATGAAAACTCATAGCTGAGGTTGAGGCTCCCTGACTAGTAGTGGCATCTGAGGTAAAGGGACTGGCACCATTTTCAGGAGCATGGCTTTGAAACTCAAACTTCCTTAGTCGTAACTCATGTTCCGTTTGTAATCTCTTCTCCTCCTTTTCTGCTTCCCTTTCTGCAGCCTGTCTTCTTTCCTCTCTTTCTGTAGCTAATCTCTTTTCTTCTCTTTCTGTAGCTAATCTCTTTTCTTCTCTTTCAGTAGCTAATCTCTTTTCTTCTCTTTCTGCAGCTTGTTTCTTTTCCTCTGCCTCCTTTTCAGTTTTTTCTCTTCCAACTGGAGCCTCTTTATTTCCGCCTTACGATCCGCCTCCAATGCCCTAGCCTCTTTGTCAGCCTCAATCTGCAGCCTCCTAAGTTCTTTATCTGCCTCTAACTTTCTTTCTGCTTCAAATTTTCTTTCTTCACGTTCAATAAATTTGTCACATTCATTTGTGACATAAGCAATCATAATTTGCTCCTCCATTCCCAGTTCTTTAGCAGCCTGCACAGCAGCAGATCGAAACTTTGCCAGATCAGCCATTTTATACTATGCAAACCTTTAAAATTTCTAACTAGACAAATTTCTAATTATAACTAACAATTTCTAATTATAACTAAGAACAACCACAGGCACTGATAGCTCAACCACTATTTAATTTCTCCAAAAGGAATGCTTTTAGTTTTATACTATCTGAGATTCCTAATATAATTGATAATATTTTAAGAATTTAAAATCACAGAAGCAAACTACCCAATATAGCTGGTGTTATGAAAAGTTCAATCCCAGGAGCGAGACCCCAATATATGTGGTGGGTTTGATGTTAATACAGTTTGTTGTTAAGAAATCGTAGTGTACTGAATGAGGT
The DNA here is from genome assembly GCA_024509875.1 of Oreohelix idahoensis. NCBI lineage: Eukaryota > Metazoa > Mollusca > Gastropoda > Stylommatophora > Oreohelicidae > Oreohelix > Oreohelix idahoensis. The sequence continues at coordinate 566,905 of JAMPIV010009416.1, read as the reverse complement.
CAGCTGTGAAGGTCCCTGAATATAATAAATATTAGAGTAAATTTCCAGGGCACCTTTCTACTACCACCACTATGATCTCATTCAGACTTATTCTAGATAGAATGTAAGATGACTACGTTTGGTGTCTAGGGTTATGAAATGTTAGTGTAAGGTTGCATTAACCAACTGAACATATAAACAATTACACAAATTATTTTATTATCTAATACACCACAACAGTACCACGACAATCACATACAAACTACACTTTAAAAGACTATCTTTAGTAAGTCAGTGGTTGAAAGTTTGATAAAGTTAATGTTTTTCAATTTATTGTCCTAAATCTGATTTATTTGGAATCAGGACTGACAATTAAAAGTGAAATCATAGAAATTAATTACATCAATCAATTTACACAATGGGTCTTCTGACCATAATAAACATATTATTATATAAGGGTGTAGTTGTATTGTCTAACTGAGATGACTTCTAGTATACACTGGTTGATTGTTTATTATCATCATCTCTGCATGTTGTTTGTAAGTTTTTATGGACACTGATGGAATGTTTATATCACTATTCCCAGTCTCTTATTTTTAATATAATGTTAGTTGAACGATCAGGTGCCGAAACATGCACCTATCTTTGTAATATGATGTAGGAATTTTCCTCCCCTTCGCTGAACGACAACCTTCAGCTCCCACTTCTTCAAGAATGATGGTGGTTTACAGTTGTCTCCGAAAAAGGCAGGACTGTGGCATGAATATATCGGCCCACTGTAGTCTGACACCAGTTATTGACAGCAACCAAAACACTCACAGATGCAAGGAAATAACACAAGTAAACGATGACTAGGCAATAGATTATGGCACATTTTCGATTTTCCCTTATGTCCAGGCTTTTCCTATGTTAGAAAATTCTTCGCCTGCTCTCATCGATCTTGCTTTACACAAAATTTACCTGAAATGGCAGTGAACAGTCCCCGTTTCGTACCAGTATCTACTGCTTTGTCTAATGGGACCATGTTTACATTTATTTTTGAATCTATCGTTTCAAATAACAACTCCCAATATGTTTCCAAGGCACATATATTTTTAGTTTTAGGTCAACCAATCATACTTCGCCTTCCTTCAAAATCGAATCAATCAGATATCCCGTACCTTTAAACCTCATTTACCCAAAGTCGTTGAAAAGTGATTATGTCAAGGACGAATTTGAAAAATTGGGTACCGTGTTGTTCGGCTATTCGTTAGCAATTAATAATCTGAAGGCGTAGGCGATACCAACAGTTCTAGCAGAAAATTCTTTTGTACTTTCTTATCTTTTCCTTTATGCCCTATATTGTTATATATTAATTCAGATATTGTATTTAGAAATTCACTACACTGTGCTTTGTTCATTTCTCAGTGCTGCCTCTTCTGCCTGTCTTGCAAGGTCATCCAGAAATGTCCTTTTGTTAGCACGGGTTTGACGTTTAACTTCCTTGTCCAGCTGATTGTACTGTTCACTATATATTGCCTTTAACTTGGGAGACTTAGCTTCTGTTTTCTTTCTTTTCATTTTTTTTCTCTTCGCTATGGTGTTTAGCGTATCTGGTGTTATCCAGTCTTGGCTCTTTCTTTCCTGGAATCCCAAGCATGACTTGCTTCTTTCTTTGTATATTGTTGAGATGGTGTTGAATTTCTGGTCAACATCATCGGTCTCTGTTCTTTCCTGGCTTTTGATAATCTTTATATCTTCTCTTTATGTCGACCACGAAAGCTTTTCTGGTGAGGGGATCGTTCAGTTTCGTGATGTTGTATCTTTTCTGTTTGACTGCAACTGGTCCAGCAGCTCTGAGTTTCACTTTCAGTCGTTCCACTACTAGGTGATGATCACTTCCCACATCTGCGCCTCTTCTTACTTTCACGTCTTGTAGTGCATGTCTCCATCTGCCATTGATCATTATGTGATATATCTGGTTTCTGTCTCGTCCGTTTGGTGATTCCCATGTTAACATGTGTACTTCCTTGTGTTGAAAAAGTGTTCCTGCAATAACCAGGTTGTTAATACTGCAGAAGCTTATTAATTTGTCCCCATTCTCATTTGCTGTTCCACTGCCACGTTTCCCCATTACTCTTTCGTTATAATTATTGTGTGCTCCCACTTTCACATTTAGGTCTCCCATTACTATAATAAGATCGTACCTAGGTGTAGTTTCCATTTCTTTTTGTAGCTGTTGATAGAACTCGTCCTTGATCTCTTCATCGCTGTCGTTTGTTGGTGCATAGTATTGTATAATTGTGGTGTTTGTGAACCTCCCTCTCAGTCTTGCTCTCATCAGTCTGTTGTTGATGGGTTTCCATTCCAGTAAAGACCTTTCCATTCCTTTCTTCAAGATAATAGCTACACCTTCGTTGTGCTGACCATCCTCCCTGCCAGAATAAAGTACTGTTTCACCTGTAGCTGTTTTTTTCTCCCCTTACCTGTCCATCTGCTCTCGCTTATTCCCAGGATATGTATCTTGTAGTTCCTCATCTCTGCTGTAATTTGTCTCAGCTTTCCTGCCTTATTCATAGTTCTGACGTTCCAAAAACAAATTATGGTTTCGTGTTTTGAGGTCGGGGCATCCGTTTTCATGTCAGTGGCTTTCTTTCGGCTTTCACCACTGTCAGTTATACGAGCCTGAGTCTCCGGATGTCCGTCCCGCAGCAAAGTTTTTCCATTTATTGTTGTTTCCGTAACATGTGCGATTTTTTACATAGACAGGGGAATTTTTCACACTAGTTCTTACATAACAATCGCCCACCTCAATTACATCTCTTTTATTTTTTACATAGACAGGGGAATTTTTCACACTAGTTCTTACATAACAATCGCCCAGTCCAGGTTTTACATTGTGAGGCAGAGAAACAATCCCTATAACGCCTAGCCTAATACACGTGTTTATTCAGAGTGGATGATAATTCAGTTCTGTGATTAATTGTGTTGTTAAAGGATTTAGCGAACGGAAAAGAAGGTTAGTAGATCTTATACAGATTATTAATACATTTTCTTATTCTTTGTTTATTTTAACCTCACAGCTAAAGGTGCGAAAGATAGAGTTTCAATTAATTCTTTCATAACTGATTAATAAAATCAGAAGATTTTCCTAGAAGATGATAGGATGATAGGAGGTAATTAATAGTTCATACTTCACCTTCATCATTATCACAGTCTCTCATGCACAAGATATTTAACATCATTAGAATCGAACTCAGAGAGAGATCAATAATGAGCAGTAGTATGAACGAAAGTCAAAAAGTGATGTTAAATGTGAAAAACTTACGAAGAAATTTGTGTGTCTTTAGTTCATCAGAAGTCTGAGTCTACACGCAACGTGTCTGACGTCTAACCAGAAATAAGTTATCAAAAACGGTCATTTGGCTAGCAGAATGTGCCATAGGACATCTTTCATTCCTCAATTAAGCAGGAATATTGTCTCACCCACAAGTCAGAAGGTGGACGCAGCATTTTTCGTCACCATATACTGCTGGCTTACAAGTTCAGTACATAGTTATCACAAGTTCAAATCACTCGAAAGATCTTTATTATCTGAAATGTCTTTAATGAAATGACCCGCCTAAAGGACAACGACGATATAAACAGACTCAGCAGGAAAAATCAAAGTCGTTTCTTACAGTTTAGAACAGTACACGCCACAGTAAATAGCCATCTAAACCGTATCAACCCTCAGCACCTACCCATGCGCAGACACTGCTCTCATCCCTATGAAACAACCAGACAACTCATGGAGTGTCCATCACTCACAAATGCCAGGAAAAAAGTTTTACAGACACCTCTGACAGTCACCAGCTCACTATATGGAACATTAAAACAACTGCAGAAAACCTGCACTTTTTTATGAATGGCATTGGGCTGCCAAGAGTTGACATGCTCAGCAGCTATGGGATATCGACAACAAAGCACAGGACCTTCTGAACGGCAACCCTTCCTAGCTACAGAAGCAAATCACACTATCCTTCCTGCCAGCTAGGCTCCACAAAAATAGTGCTTCAAAGACAGGGGTCATATGCGCGATTTGCAGCATGTAACACCGGATATGTAACTAGGGCGATCCAGCCTAATTAATGATGCAATCACTTCTGTTATCCTCCTATTTTACAGTATAGGTCAGATTACACAGGACAAAGACCTCAATATTGTGTCTAGTAAATGATAGAAGAATCAAAACAGTACAGGACACAGGATGGCCGCCGACCGAGCAACGTGGAAGCAGTTTGGTGCTTTCCTACAAGACGAACCAGGCGTGTCGACAACTGACTGCTTTAACAGTCGGCGGCTACGGATCAAAGAAGATGAAGACGTTCATCAGATGGTCTCAAACTATATATAGTAATGTTTGCATATAAAATGTCGACAATTCACAATATATACAGTAATGTTTGCATATAAAACATGTCGATAATTCACAATATATACAGTAATGTTTGCATATAAAATGTCGACAATTCACAATATATACAGTAATGTTTGCATATAAAACATGTCGACCATTTACAATCTATACAGTAATGTTTGCATATAAAATGTCGACAATTCACAATATATACAGTAAAGTTTGCATATTAAACATGTCGACAGTTCACAATATATACAGTAATGTTTGCATATAAAACATGTCGACAATTCACAATATATACAGTAATGTTTGCATATAAAATGTCGACAATTCACAATATATAAAGTAATGTTTGCATATAAAAATTGTCGACAATTAACAATATATACAATAATGTTTGCATATAAAATGTCGACAATTCACAATATATACTGTAATGTTTGCAAATAAAACATGTGGACAGTTCACAATAAATACAGTAATGTTTGCATATTAAACATGTCGACAATTCACAATATATACAGTAATGTTTGCACATAAAACATGTCGACAATTCACAATATATACAGTAATGTTTGCATATAAAACATGTCGACTATTCACAATATATACAGTAATGTTTGCATATAAAATGTCGACAATTCACAATATACAGTAGTGTTTGCATATAAAACATGTCGACTGTTCACAATATATACAGTAATGTTAGCATATAAAATGTCGACAATTCACAATATATACAGTAATGTTTGCATATAATACATGTCAACAATTCGAAATATAATTAGTAATGTTTGCATATAAAACATGTCGGCAATTCACAATATATACAGTAATGTTTGCATATAAAACATGTCGACAGTTCACAATATATACAGTAATGTTTGCATATAAAACAGGTCGACAATTCACAATATATACACAAGACAAAACGACTAACAGATTGTTAACATGGTGACACGAAGTCACGTACACAAATAAAATTATAATAGACACCTGCTTGTCTCACATGCACTAGGTAGTTCTTCCGCATACAGGTGATTGTGGCACAACATTTTTACTGGCTTCCTCGCGCGCTCTCTTTCTCTCTCTCTCTCTCTCTCTCTCTCTCTCTCTCTCTCTCTCTCTCTCTCTCTCTCTCTCTCTCTCTCTCTCTCTCTCTCTCTCTCTCTCTCTCTCTCTCTCTCTCTCTCTCTCTCTCTCTCTCTCTCTCTCTCTCTCTCTCTCTCTCTCTGTCAATCTTTCACATTCACTGCTGACCTCTTATTAACTGTTAACGTACGATACTAGTACTATTGTGACAAAAATGTTGTTTAAAAAACTTTTACATAATCAAAATGTGAAACTAACAGTTCCTGATGCTACGTAAACACACCGACAACAACGCTTATCTGTGGCTTCAAGTTACAACGTGGGGCAAAAAATAACCAGCAGACATTTCTTTAATGTTGTTGTTGATTCAGAGTAGTCTACCCAGATGTAAACTTTATACCACGTAACTATCAAAAATGACCAAACACAACGATCAGGTCATGGAGTTATGTCAGGATCTATTTATAGCAAAAGGTCATAGCTGTAGAGATTCTGCAAGAGGTCAAGTGGCTGCCTCAGTGTATGATCTACTCAAAGAATTGTTCCTGAAAAGGGCAGTCATCAACAAAGGCACTTAAATTGGCTAACTTACGGAAAAATCATCATTCTGTGTGTAGTAAAACCGCAGCGAGCTACCGAGTTACGGATAGTAAGCTTTAAAACGTCAACATTTTTACTTTATCAACTGCCTACAGTTGATAGAATCGACAAAGACAGGAGGAAATGTGAACCTACAATCAACGTAGAGTGGATTCAATTCCCAACGGATACTGAAAACAACACCAGGCTGCCATTTGAGAATTTTGACCCAAGAAGGCTTACCTTTCTAGATTTATCATCAGCAACTGTCTGCTGCCCAAGACGCATAAGCTTTCAACAAACGTGTGCATGCTTCTTGTCGTGTGCAATCAGCTCAATGTCTATCTATGCCTTTGCCATCCCCATCATGTCTGTCTCCAGTTCTCTTCACTATGTGTTCCTTGGTCTCTCTCTACCTGCGTTACCATGGAGATTCCATGTGACAATGCCCGGCTTGAGATGTTAGGTTTAGAATGGTACTGCTGTGGAACACTGCTACACACCGGGTAAGTGGTAAAGGATGGCACTGTACAAATCTGTCTCTTCTAGTTACCGCTGCTTATAGAAGTTAGGCCTTTTTGTGTGACGAGCTGCCGCTCGAGATGCCTCGTTCGAATGGCAATTTACAGGCCCGTGATCTGGTGGTGTACTCTCGGGACTCGAGGTTCTAGGGTAAGGCTGATGGTAATAGGGGTCGTGTTACTATACTTCGTACAAACTGGAAAATTCAGTCACGCTTTTTTGTAAGTACTCGTAACTCATTAGGTGCACTCAGACCGTCATACACTTGTTCAGGACTCAAGTTTCATAAACGTTACGGTTGATCCAATACAGTCATGATTATATACAAACGCATGCTGGACCTGGCAATATCACCAGGCTACCTACAAATAATGAAAATTGCCGCAACATGTACATTGTTCGGTACTCGTGAACCGTACTCACACAATTGATGGTTGGTAGCGTGTACATGGAAACTCTGGTTCCTTACTCTACAGCAAATATCCTCAACGTTAAGAAACTTTTACTTTACAACACATATCCTCAACGTTAAGAAACTCTAGTTCATTACTCTACAGCAAATATCCTCAACGTTAAGAAACTCTAGTTCATTACTCTACAGCAAATATCCTCAACGTTAAGAAACTCTAGTTCATTACTCTACAGCAAATATCCTCAACGTTAAGAAACTCTAGTTCCTTACTCTACAGCAAATATCCTCAACGTTAAGAAACTTTTACTTTACAACACATATCCTCAACGTTAAGAAACTCTAGTTCATTACTCTACAGCAAATATCCTCAACGTTAAGAAACTCTAGTTCATTACTCTACAGCAAATATCCTCAACGTTAAGAAACTCTAGTTCATTACTCTACAGCAAATATCCTCAACGTTAAGAAACTCTAGTTCCTTACTCTACAGCAAATATCCTCAACGTTAAGAAACTTTTACTTTACAACACATATCCTCAACGTTAAGAAACTCTAGTTCATTACTCTACAGCAAATATCCTCAACGTTAAGAAACTCTAGTTCATTACTCTACAGCAAATATCCTCAACGTTAAGAAACTCTAGTTCATTACTCTACAGCAAATATCCTCAACGTTAAGAAACTCTAGTTCCTTACTCTACAGCAAATATCCTCAACGTTAAGAAACTTTTACTTTACAACACATATCCTCAACGTTAAGAAACTCTAGTTCATTACTCTACAGCAAATATCCTCAACGTTAAGAAACTCTAGTTCATTACTCTACAGCAAATATCCTCAACGTTAAGAAACTCTAGTTCCTTACTCTACAGCAAATATCATCAACGTTAAGAAATTCCTCTCACTTCTAGTTCAAATAATCTATTTGTGCTCTGGCGCTTTACGGGTGCTAAAGATTTAGCACATGCTGCATCTACGAACACATCGTTAACACCAATATGTGTCTGTTAGAACTAATTCATATCGAACCAACTGCTCTGACTAACAGCTCTGACATTACTCATGAGCCAACCGTTCTGTCTCACGGCTCTATCCCATATTCCAGTGAAAAAGTACTATTTGTCCGTTCTCCCGTTGACCGCTAACAGTCCTTTCCTTCTGATTGGTCTGGCCAACTGACCTGGGCCCTATCACTTATCTTCTCCTATTCTTAGTCACCTATTTTTTTGTATGGAGCTCTTGTCAGCTCATGGCTACATCACGCCAACCTGTTTACCCCTTAACCTTTATGACCCCTACCTCTTAAATGTTGTCTTGAATGTTCCTAATTTACTGTACTATCCCCTTAACTCTTCCCTTGACTGCATTCCCTACCACATCCATAATCTTGACTGCCTGGTAATGTGACCAGGTTTCTTCAACGTTTGTCCTATCCGCCTCCAGTGTCTTCTTCTCATTTCTTGATCTACTAGAACTTGTCTGGGTCTATTCAGCAGTTCCACTTGTTCCACCTAAGCTCCTTCTATTTGACACAAGCACCCATTTATAAAAGTATGTAGTTTTTGTGGGTGTTGTTTTTGTTGTTCTGCATGTTTTACAGCCATACAGCAGGATTGATGGCATTTGCATTTAAAGTTCTGATGTTTGTGTTGGATCCGATTTCTTTTGATCTCCTTATATGTCCCCGTGTAATGAAAACGTCTCTAGTCTGTTGCATTCTAGTAGCATTGCCTATCCCTCAAACATTGTCAACTAAACATGAATGAATCGTTCGAAGAACAAACAGGGACTGAAATATCTTACAGTGACGAAGTACTGAACTCTCTGAATGTACAACAACCAAAAACATAAAACAGCGATATCATAAATAAATCTTCCAGAGAGGATCTATATTTGACAGTTCCATCCATCAACCACAAACATTGAAACATTGAACATTACAAAATCTGATGATTAACGTTGAAAAAAATGAAAAGAAAAGAAAAAGACTAGTGTGAGATTGTCTGACGTTGCAAGGGCGACCCGTAGATAACGATCAGACAAATTTTATGTACCAAGAACAAAATAAACTTATCTGAATTGGATGGAACTTCCAGATAGATGCACAGTGGGATGGGAGCGCCCCCATGTTCGTGGAAAGAATCTACCCAGTAGTAGGCAACGAAACATCAAAAAAGCACGAAGAAAATTATCAGCAATGTCTGGGTCGGAATAACAAAAACTTGTGCTTGAAAAAAGTGGTCTTGATTTCAACAACGAATACAGCATCTCAATAAATACGTGTTGACAATTCAAATAAACTTGAATGAAGCGCAGCAATCTCTTGGAGAATTGAAAAATGTCTGCCCGTCTTGCAAGAAGTTCTCGTGTGACGTCAGAGGTCAACTTACACGTAGCCGTTTGGAATGAAGGTAACCCTGGCAAACAATGAAAAATAATACAGTTGTTCTCTCTCTCTCTCTCTCTCTCTCTCTCTCTCTCTCACTTTCTGTGCCCGCGTCATCTAAGGGAGAGCTAATCCTTTATATGTTTCTGTTCAAGTGGTTACAGGCCTTCCTCCTGAGATGGAGATTCTTTCCAGGTTTGTTCTTTCCCTTTTGGATTTAGTGATAAGCAATACATCGTATAATGGTTTGTTAAGTGATCCAACTGTAACGTTCCAATAAAAACAGCAATGTAGAAAATTCAACCAGAGTTTATTGTACGTCATTCGAACAGCACTGTTATTTACACAATGGTGAAGTACGTGTTACTTACGCTTAAACAAAATAGTGAGTATCCAAAATGAACATGTATCCAACAGAATAAAAAAAAAACAACTTGTCTTGATAATCTCAAAGACGAAGTTTACCTAAACACTATAAAAACTGCCTAGCAAAAATTTATATCTATCTAATCTGTAAAAATCATTCCTAAAGTCCTATTAATCCCGCACATCTCTCCTTTTTATACATTTTCTTCTTTTTTCCATCCATTTTTCCACACGCTTCTCTTTTTTTTTCACAAGTTACATTTATCTTCATTTGCACACGTTTCGCTGTTTTTCGACTTTTTTCACACTCCTCTCTCTCTCTAAACAATGGAAAAAACCCAAGAATTCACAACCTTCATTTCACACTTTCCCCGCATTCATTTTTATTTTCTGAGACAGCTCTACAATGCCTCTCACCGTCGTGACTGCTATATGAACCTACAATTATACAGCGTTTTGTACAAAAACGCCTTATCCAGTTTTAACATCTGTCATTCGTATTCTATGTAGTATTAAATGCTAGTGTAGGCCAGCAGGCCACATTTCTCCCTACAGTTTAAAAAAAAAAATGTGCCAAAATAGTTATGATGTAGTACTGCCATAGTTATGCATCAGCCACCAAAAGCCATGAGGGCCAGTTTGGCATCCCAGATGTTGAGGAATTCCCCAATATTATTAAATGTTGAGTAAGTATTGAAATGTTATCAATTAACTGGATATAAAACGCTAGGGGTCTATTTGAAATGTAGAATACATAAGTTCAACTTATGAACACAAATACTTTCAATAATTACTCTCGTAAGTAAGTGGTTGACGACTTGATAATTTATTGAATAAAACGCTTGGATGAACAAGGCACTCCCGTTTTAAATTAAATTATACTTTTATTCGACGTTCATTCGTGCAACTTTAATATCAGGGAACATAGGCCGCAGCCTGGTGCTAACATGCACATGTATCGTCGTCTGCAACTGACGATACTCACGAAGCATATATCTGAATATTCTTCAAAGTCATCGTCATGGCTAGTAACATTCAAACGTCATCCTCTTACGCAGCTCATATTAATTTATGTATGTAGTTGGGGAAAGCGACGTGGTGCAAACTCTCCGATAAAAGTCAATCCATCAAAGCTGATTCACAACACGAAGCGAACCACAAAAATAAGTCAAGATTAATTTGACTCTATCGGAGTCCAACAATGTATAGTAGTCTGATTTCACATGCTTCTTCGTCCGTCACCGTTTCATTTAGTAATTTAGCTTGAGGACAAAAGAGCAATCCAAAATCATTTAATGTTGTTTTTAAGCTTTAATATTCTCCTGAACTAAAGACAGACACCTAAATTTAAAACAAAAACAATTTACAAAATATCACAAACGCTAATTAAAGTGGATTTGTTTTCATTTCACAATTTAGCGTCAAGTTATACACTCTTCTGTTCATCTCATTCTAGCAGGGGAATATTAATCGCCCTTAGTATCTCTACCTTGTCCATATCCAGTGTCCCAACTATGGGTGCTCTCGAGGTCACTCTGTCAACTCTCTCATTGCGACGTACCCCTCCACGACCAGGACAGTAAATTTACTCCAGTTCTTGGAGACTTGAGGATTCTAATAATGTTTTCCATTCCTGTCGCTGCAATTCGCTCGGAACATTCCGAAGCATGTCCTGAGAGTCTGACAATTTAACTGCCCTGGTTGACTGAGCTTCAGACAGCCACCTCAGTGCTGCAGTAACTGTCTCTACCTCCATTCTCATGCTGGGTGTTGTTTTCATGCAGACTCCAATGTGTTCAGCAACGACCCTGTCTTTTATTCTCACAGAGAAGCCCAATCCTGATTTCTCACCACGCACTATAGACCCATCAGTGTAAACAATGGCGTCATCAATCCCAGCATGCTCACTTATCAGCTGATTAATCTCAAGCTCTGCTTTTCCATTGCTCCAAGTTCTGCAGTCTCTGCCAAGGCGGATGATGCCTTGCTGGTAGTTTATCTAGTTCTCTTCTGAATTACTCCACTCTTCCCCTTTGGATATATTTTCAACCATTGTCACCTGACCAATCGTAGCTTCTGCCTGTATTATCCATCAAATATCCTTTTTTATTCTTGATCCTTTGATGTCTGCTACGTTCTCATGAAGAGGGGTGTCTTTTGTTGGTGGTTAGCGTATACAGGCTTTTGCATTTAGGTCAATCCCAACACGGCCTGTGTGATGTGGTGCTCTTTGAACAACTCCATAGTGAAAGCAGACCTTCCAGACATCACTTTCAATGGGCAAAGCATTGAAAGGCAAGACAAGCTAAAGTATCTGGGAGTAACGTATGATTTTGGGCTATCGTTCAAGCATCATGTCGAAGTGATCATACAGGAGTGCAAGCGATACTGGCAGCCTTAAAAACAATGGCTGCTGCACGCTTGGAACAAAGACTACTGTATCATCAGCTCGCAATTTCAGTAATCGAGTATGGCCTGGAAATACTCACGCAGTCAGTGTCACAATATGAACTCCTGGAACGCAATCAAAATGAACGGATGCTACTAATTTTGGGCTGTACGCGGGATACCCCCATTGTGATAATAAGGTTGTTATGGGTTAATTTTTTAGTTGTTCGTTAGTTGAACTCTGCGAGAGGTCCATCCCATAATTCTTCGTTTACTTTTAATAATTTACCACGGCATTCCCAACATGCCGGTATCAGTTTTTATGTGAACTTTCAACTGTAAAGAGTTCCTCAAGGCCAGTTAGAACGTGAAGACAAATATTTATTCACTGGAAACAAGCTCCGATTGACATGCATTCATTAATCAAGTAAGACCATGGCATGACCTAGCCAGTCTTAAAAACGTCGCTATTCAGTCGACTCTGAACAAGATGTCTTCGACGTGTTGCTGCACACTTTATTTAATATTTTCCCTCTCGTTCCTCATCATGCAACATTCACTTGTCCTAATACATATTAATCCATCATAGACTCCCTGAAGCATAAGGATGATCTAGCTGTAATACTTCTTTATAACTCTGTAGTAAGAGCACACATATAGGAGCTGTTAAAAACACGTCTGTTCCCCAACTTGGAACACATAAGAATGGCCTCGAAGTATAGCTCACTTCTGCCAAGAGAAGCCTGCAAAGTCGTCTGTAATATTTGTCCAAAAGACAATGACGTACTTCCGGTAGTCTCCCAGGAAACGCATATCAACAAACCAGTCCATAACCAAGCCTTGTTGATATTGTAAGATATGTTATGATTTTACTCATAACAAAAATACATTCTCGGACTGCTGTCGATTAGATCCAGATATGCGGTGTCATACGATAAGTCGGGTAATCAACCTCACAGTTCAGATGATAAAGAAGTAGAGAATAGGCAGGTAATTCACCCTCTTGTTAGATCTACCCTAGGCCTCTAGGGAATGTGAATGCTCGATTTTACTCCCTACAACTGAAAATTGCTTTAACGCAAAACATACTGAAACTTTGAAAATAATTACATGAGTTCAGATCTAAAAATTAATCAGATTGTTTTAATGATTAATAGTATAAATGGTTAAAAAATGATGAGTCAGATATATACATATAACTCTTTAGCTTGAGTTAATGTCCACCCTAGGTAATTTCTTGGCGAAATACACTTAACTCGTGAATAGGCTTCTGGTCCTCGAAGACACAACGCTGATACAGGAAAGTAGTGATGGTTCACTGGTTATTGAGTTATGTTCACACGTTGTGGTGAATATTGTTCATGGTCTACAGACGCAATACTATGGTCAGGTAGTAGTGGTGGTCCATGCATTTGATTTGGTTAAACTCCTGGTCGTAAGGATCAATACTGAGGCCAGGTGCTTCACCTGGTACACTCACAGACAAAACAAACCTAGTGTATGGTACTTATTCGGGGGAGATGCCACGTCTTCTAATGATCAATGACGTAGTCAGAATGATTATGTTATTTCACACTGTCAGGAAGTCATTTTGTTCATCAAGTCGTTTTATAATACAAAGTTTGGAGTCCGTCAGGGTAAGTATGTCGTATGTATAATACATTATTGAAACATTAATCGTATAGACGACAGGTGCTCATGTGAACGGTGGTTTGGTTTTGATAGAGAGAAAGAATGTAGAAAAATGGTATGGATGGGTTTGGTTACAGATTGTTTGTCGTTGATGAAGGGAGATAAGATGTGTAAGCTTAGGCTTTGTCTTAAGGGAAGTAACTTAGAATTAAGTCCCTTACAGGTTTGAGTGAGTGAAAAAAAAGTATTGCACGAGAAAGTCGAGATGCGTAAACACATGTTAGGCGTGAACGAAGAATGTTAGAACGGGGTTTTGACGGAGTCTGGTTTGAGACGCGCTAAGTGTAGGCAGGAAAAGGTGTTTCTCTCAAGTGTGTAGTTAGATATTGAACGTGCTCAGCGTAAGATTTGATATTGTTGTATAAGATATATTCGGAGCACTAAAGTGTGTGTGTAAGAAAAAGTGTATTTCAAATGAAGAAAACAAAACAGGTACGTTTTGACATTTTGATTATTTACTGCGTATGTGGCTCAGCAGACCAGGTCTGAGTAGAGGACAGTAAACAGATGAAATCTTGGTAAAAGTGACAGCCCTGGCGGTTAAGGCCAGTTTCTCGTATAGAGATATAACAAGAACAATAGAAAAGAAACATAAACAGAAGAACGACAGGAAGTTCTGTCTGAATAAATATATGACATGTTCTATAGCTGAGACAAGTAATAGTAAGAAGACAAGCAAATGTATGTGAAAAATGGATACTGAGATTGTTTGAAACTGAAGATTGTATTTTGCAAGACTGCCAACCTTGAAGAGAAAGGTTGGGCATACCATTTTTACTCAGTTATCAACGTATGTTAATAAAGTTCTACCATTGATATTTTCACTGCTGTTTTGAGTGGTATCGATTGATCAACAGTGGGTATGAAGAAAAAGTAGAGTCAGTCTGAGTGAAGGAAGTTTCTAGTGTTTACTTTACAACACACTATCTACTGAAAGGGCAGTGGTCCGAATCTTGCAATACGACTCACGGCTACACTCAGTGAATACAGAAAAGCGAACCTTTTGTGCTCAGCATTAAAAGCCAGCTCTGAAAAGGGCTGATAGCTTTATTTGCAAGTCTATACCAGTACTAATAAGGATTCTAGCTTACACTAATGCGGTATGGATTGTGGCTGTATTTTCGGCTGAACTCAAATTCATACAGGCATTAGCAACAATATAGACATGAAGAGTCAGGTATGTAATACCCATGGAAGCAAAGTCATCGACATGAAAAATCATGCCCAAAATATACTTCCATTTGCAATCCCAATACGATGTCGACTTTTGTTCGAGCGTGTGTGTTATTTGAATTTCCGTAGTAGCAGAAGCGGACGACTTAAAAAGTATGCTGGGTAAATTCAGTTCTTATCAATTTTGTCAGACGAGAAAGCCAGTCTTGTGTTTCTTTCGTAGCAATATTTCGCAATTCATTCATCATTCATAACCCTCCACTCCCAAAGGAGCATTGGCCTTCAACACACACATGCCAAGTCCTTCTGTCAAGTGCCATCATCTCAAGTTCTTTCCACGTTCTCCTCATCATTTTCACCTCTGTTTTCAGTTCCCTTCTCCGTGTGCTTCTTGGTCTACCTCTGCCTCTCTTGCCCTGGGGATTCCAGAACAAGGATTGCCTTGTAATGCTATCAACAGGTTTCCTCAGCGTATGTCCTATCCATGTATGCGCATACATGCATACACTAGATGTGAACCAACAAAGAATGATAAGTCGGTGATCGACTATGCCATAGTTAGGAGGAGCTCATTCAAATATGTCCGGGATGCTGGAGTCTGAAGGGGGCCAGAGATTGGAAGTGATCACTACCTGCTTGCAATGAAAAGAACAACTGAAAGAGTTGCACAGCCTAGGAACTGACCAACATCATGCAAGAAACAATGGAAACGAAAGGGAGAAATGAGCATTAAGACCCACAAGCTGAGAGAGCCAGACATTAAGACCAGATATCAGGGGCTTATTGCTACAGCAGTGAGAAAAACAGAAGAACAACCTGATGACTTGGAGACCCTCTGGCTTAAATTCAAGGACATCATAAAGACAGCTGCTGCAGAAGCATGTGGTGAAGTCCGACTTGGGAACAAGAGAAAGAGGACACCTTGGTGGACAGAGGAAGTCAAAGAGAAAATAAGAGAGAAGAAAATGGCATGGAAACAATACTTAGGAGCTAAAAACACAGCAGGACAAATAGAGAAATATAGAGAATATGTGACACTCAGAACAGAAGCAAAGAACAAGGTGCTAGCAGCAAAACAAAAGTCATGGGAAGAATTTGGAGAAAAGCTAGAAAAAGATGCGAGAGAAAACCAGAAATTGTTCTATAATACCCTAAAGAACATCTTCTTCTTTGATCCTTAGCCGCCGACCGTCAAAGCAGTCAGTGGCCATCACGCCTAGTGGCGTCCTGCAGGGCAACAACAACTTGATTCCACTTTGCTCGGTCGGTGGCCATACTTCGTACAGTGCCCCAACTCTGGTTCATTCTTTGCATCTCAGCCTCCACAGTCCTCCGCCAGGTTGCTTTTGGTCGGCCTCTCTTTCGCTTTCCTTCAGGGGTCCAAAGCATAGCTGTTCTTGTGATGGCATCGGGGTCTCTTCTAAGGACATGGCCAACCCAGCTCCAGCGTCTGCCAGCTATGATGGTGTGCATGTCCTCTTGCTTGCTCCGAGTAAGCAGATCTTGGTGATGATATTCGTCCAAAAGATTCGGTTAATTTTTCTTCGGCATGTTGTGTGAAAAGAGGACAATTTCGACATTTCCTTCTCTGTAACTCTCCAGCATTCCGCACCATAGAGAAGCACAGAAAGCACACAGCTCTGATATAATCTTAATTTTGTGCTTGTGCTGTATTGAGAGGACTTCCAGATGTTGTTTAGGCTAAAAAAGGCTGTTCTTGCCTTATTCATTCTGATGTTGATGTCTTTGCCTGCCCCGCCGTCTGGTGTTACTATGCATCCTACGTATGTGAAGGTGCATGTCGGTACCAGTTGTTGATTCCTTACTGATATGGGCTCAGGGTTGCTCACATTGAGCGTCAGGACCTCTGACTTCTTTAAATTGATGTTCAAGCCAACCTGCTGGCTAAACTTATTAAGTCTATCCGTTTTTTTTTTCTATATGTGTTGATGTGAATGTGCTAGTAGTGCAATGTCATCTGCATATTCCAGATCTTCCAATGTAGAAAATGTAGCCCATCTTGTTCCTCTTGGACTGCCCTCTATTGTCTGGCGCATCACCCAGTCTATGACTGTTAAAAATAGAGTGGTTGATAAGGGGCATCCTTGTCGTACTCCTGTCTTCACCTCAAAGGTCAGGTTGCTCTGCCCAACACTACACGTAAAGTTGGCATAGAAGTACATGGGAGCATCAGGCGACCTATTACTCTTAAGGGTCCTAAAGGCAGCGTGGAGTAACAAGGCCATACCAAAGGATTTGGAGATTGCCATCATAACACCAATTTTAAAAAAAAGGTGACAATCGACAATGTGGAAACCATAGTGGCATATCCCTTCTCAGTGTCCCTGGTAAAATCTACTCTAGAATCCAAGAGAAGAGATTCTGATGCCTAGCTGAGCCACAATTGGATGAAGTCCAGTGCGGATTCCGAGCAAACCGAAGTACCCAAGACTTAATCTTCATACTCAGACAGCTGAGTGAAAAGGCCCTTGAGTATAAGAGTGAGATCCATCTTTGTTTCATAGATCTGGAAAAGGTATTTGACAGGGTCCCCTAGAGCAAATTTTGGGGCTGTTTGGCAAGGAAGAACATTCCAGCACCTCTGATTCATGCTATACAGAACTTCTACAGGTTTTGCAGAAATTATGTGAGGACAGCAAACCATAAGTCAGAAGAGTTCAGGACCACCACTGGTATAAGACCAGGTGATATCTTGTCACCTTATCTTTTCATTCTCCTTATGGACGATGTCATTAAGGCATGTACGAGAGAACAAGAAAGTATTCAGTGGGGTACTGGAAGATGAGACAGGTCTGTATTTCAGAGCAGGCATTTGCTGATGATGTTACCCTGATTGCTAAATCAGAGGCACATCTCCAATCCAACCTGCAAGTCTGGAAGGAAGAGCTGGGGAAGAGAGGGATGGTCATCAGCAGCTCTAAAACAAAATCCATGGTGATATCACGAGAAGTAAGTGTACATCAGATTAAGCTAAGAGAACATATCCTGGAGCAGGTCGACCACTTTAAATACATTGGAGCTATTATAGACCGAAAGGGAGGCATCAGAGAAGAGTTGGCCACTCGAAAAGCAGCAGCTGGGAGACTTTTTCAGGTCATAAATCGATGATTCCTCAGCAAGAAAGAGGTTGGTAAGAAAACGAAGATGGCTGTATACCGCTCCACCTATGTCCCAGTATTGACATATGGATGCGAGTCATGGGCAATGACTACAACCCATAAAAGCCAGATCCAAACCTCAGAAATGAGGTATCTGAGAAAGGTGGTTGAAGTAACAAGAAGAGACATGGTCCGCAACCACACGATGCGTCAAGTCCTAAAGTGCCACCCCCTGCAGACCCAAGTAGAACAGTCCCATCTAAGATGGTTTGGTCATGTCTGCAGAATGGGATAAGATCGGCTACCACGACAAGCATGGGAAACAAAGAGCCAGGGATCCAGACCCCCAGGACGACCCAGAGGCCGCTGGGAGGACAGAATTAGACAATCTTTAAATTACCGAGGACTAGAATGGAACCAGGCCAGGAGGAAGACAGCTGATAGTATAGTCTGGCGCCCTCTCTTCCAAATCTGTACACCTCACGGTAGAAGGTGAACGACTAAGTAAGTAAGTAATGTCCTAACCATCGCCATCGTCGTCTTCTCATCTCTTGTTCCACTGGAACTTGTCTAGTTCTTGTCATCAGTTCCACGTTGGTAACCTTATCATATTATTTTAATCCCTGTATTCTACGCAAGCACCCATTTATGAAAGTCTGTAGCTTTTTGGTTGTTGTGTTTGTTGTTCTCCATGTCTCAGAGCCATACAGTAGGGCTGACTTCACATTTGAGTTGAAGATTCTTATTTTCGTGTTGGATCCAATTTCTCTTGATCTCCATATATTTCCCAATGGAATGAAAGCTCCTCTTGCTTTTTGCATTCTTATTTTGATATCACTGTCTGTCCCTCCAACATTGTCTATATTGCTGCCAAGATATGTGTACGATTCTACATCTTGTATTGGTGCTTCTTCAAGTTCAACCTTGTTATCATTACCTTCATTTATTCTTATTATCGTTTTCTTTTCCCTGTGTATTTTCAGACCCAATTGCTGTGATCTCTCATTGAGTGTTTGTCCTGCATCTGATTACGGTTATGGGACAGAAGAGCCAAGTCATCAGCAAAATCCATATCATGCAACTGCTTAGTCAGAGTCTTCTGGATTCCATTTCTGTTGTGTGTTGTTGATGTTCTCATAACCCAGTCTATTGCTAGTAAGAAAAGAAATGGAGCCAAGAGGCATCCCTGTCGAACTCCTGTTCTTATCCCAAACGGTTCTGTAAGCTGTCTGTTGCGCACATATTCTTTTGTATGTGACGCACAGATTACTGTTTGTAGGCATGCATATGTAAAGTGTAACTATTTATTTATGAATCAATGATTCTCAGTCTAAGGGACAAAACCCTGATTGTTCGATGTAGTATTCGGTTCTATGGGTTATCTGTTCTTGTGTCACAATCTGGCGTATGAATAATAGATTTACGTCATTTTTCGTCTGGTATGACCAGAAACAGATTGGTCTTGCTTAAAATGTTTATGGCCCGAATTTATATTTATTCCTTGACTATTTAAGGTGATTCGGTCTTATATCTTTGTATCTTTGTATTTCTATGTCGGACTATTTTGTGAGCTGAACTCTGGGGTGAAAGGCTTGTCTGCGCATGCGTCGATTCTGTGGGTGGACAAAGAAGGCAGTCATGTCGTCGCTGCTATGGCTGGTCGATTAGAAAGTTTGATTTGATCTCTGTGAGTTATTCTAGGAAGGAGATTGTTTCTCTGTATGACTGTATTATCAGAGATTCTCCTAATGTCCATTGTTAACGCCTAGGAATGGCGTGCGTTATTCGCTTGTATGTGTTTTCCTAAAGCCAGGTAAAACCAGAACATTTTTTGCTGAACTTTTTTTTGCTAAGCCTAGATGAGAGACGTATTATCGTGCATCTAGGATTGTTGATTACAGATGAACATGACATGGTATCTAGCAGCACTAGATTATTTGATGTAACCAGCCTTATGGATAGCAGATATGCATAGAAGCCCAATGAGGACATTTATGTACGAATTGCGAATTAATTCTGCTTCATAATTTTCATCCTGGGTGAGCGAAGCTCACGGAGGAGAGCCATCTTGGATTCCCGCCATTGTAAGCGGATCATTATCGGAGAACAGAAAAGGTCTTATTATCTGATGATGGTACAGAGATCTACATATTATGAAAACCCACTACTGTGGTATAACATTATTGCTATAAACATTGGATGAATTTACGGCTTGAGAAACTTAGCTAGGAGAAGGTTCTGTCAGTGAACCTTTGTTGATGTTTGTGTATGCACCTTAACTGACGCGATTAGTCAGTTGAAGCATGAAACGATAGACAACCAGAATATTGAGTGCTTACGATAGTAGTATCGTTCCATCATATTGACATGCCACATAAATGCACATCTGATATTGTCACCCATTTTTCAAGTATACGATGATTGTTGTGCCAATCTGTTCGAATGACTGTAATCGTGATGTCGAAGTGTACGTCCATTATTAAATGTATGAAACGTCATCAGTGGTCTGCCCTTTATTGACTTCAAGCTATGATTGAGTGAGTGACCTGTCAACCTAACAGAGCTATACACCCATTCGCGTTTTTTACATCTACACTCTCACTCTATGTCAATATGGTCCCTTGTCAGCGCTCCAACACTTGACGTGCAAGGTGACCTAACTACTTAACACTGTGTCGGAAGAGTTGACCATTCATAACCTTATGAAAGCAGTACATCACCACAAAACGCCTTATCAATGTGGTGTCCCCTATTAAACTGGAAACGTTATCGATCTTCTCTTTATCACTGTCCTTCATGAAGAACTCTGTATGTCATTTCTTCATATGTATTCTTTATTAAATTAATGATCTTCAGGGGAACTCCATAATGCCTCATCAATTTCCAAAGTGATTCTCTGTCCACACTGTCAAATGCCTTTTCGTAGTCCACAAATCCGATGTATAGTGGGGAATTCCATTCCAGACTTTGTTCAACTATTATTCTCAAAGTGGCTATCTGGTCTGTACAGGATCTGTTTTGTCGAAAACCTGCTTGTTCATATCTTAGTTTCTTGTCTATGGATTCTTTTAATCTCTCAAGGATAATCCTGTTTAATACTTTTCCTTGTTTGATAGTAACATTATTCCTATAAAATTTTTGCACTCTTTTTTTTTTTTTTTTTCGTTCGCCCACTAATACTCGAGGCGAAATCTCAGGTTATTATTTATGTCTAACCTGACATTGATTTTACGTGAGTATCCCTTTTTTCTTGTACAGAGACAGGTGTCCCTCGCCATTCAGGCAAATACTCTCCGATTTCGGAGGTATCCATTACAGCTGGGTCGGCTCAGGAGCCGCAAATCCCTGGTCGACGACACTCCTTCAAATGTCCTCGCCAGGTCTCGAGTTAATCCAGTCCAAATCCCGGTCGACGAAAAATCCTCAAATGCCGTCACCCGGGTTTGATCCTGGATCACCCGGTCGCCAGAGCGGTGTGGCAACCACTACGCTAGCGCGGCTCCCTGCACTCTTGTAAATTTCCCTTCTTTGGCAACTTAACCAGATATCCTTCCTTCCATTCTGCTGGTATCTCTTCCTTTTCCTAGACTTTACCAAGTAATTTATATAACATCTCTGTAGCCGTGTCGATATCTGCTTTGATGGCCTCTGCTGGAATGCCATCAGGTCCAGACGATTTTCCATCTCTTAGAATCTTTAAGGTTTCTTTATTTCTTCCTTCGTTGGTCTTTCACTGTTGATCTGTAGCTCTTCTTCTGCTGGCTGGATGTCCGGGGGGTTTTGTGGAGCTGGTCTATTGAGAAGGTCCTCAAAATATTCTGCCCACCTCTTCATTTGCTCTTGTATATTGCTGAGAAGTTTTCCATTCTTGTCTTTTATGAGGCAACTTGTTTGCTTGTATTTCCCTGTCAGCTTCTTTGTGCTGTTATACAGTTCTCTCATATTTTTTTGGCTGCAGCATCTTCTGCCTCAATATACTTCCTCTTATCTCTTTTGACACTTCTTTTTACTTGTGTGTTTGCTTCTGTGTACACTTCTTGAGCCTTGGCTTTGGAACTTCTTGTTTTGCTTGTGTTTAAAACTGCTTTTTTTGGTTTTTTCTGTCTTTTTTCTTATTGATGGTTTCTGGTGTTATCCATGCATTTTGCTGTCGTTCCCTTTTCCCAAGTATTTCTTCACATGTCACGTTCCATACCGTTTTGATTTGCTGCCAATAGCCTTCTATATTCTTCACATCTTCCAGCTGTTGGATCACTTGGAATTTGTTGGATATTGTGGCCGCAAATTTGTCTCTTGTTTCTTGATTTCTTAGATGTCCTACATTAAACCGTGGTCTATAATTGTGCATCGTTGCATATCTCTTTAGTTTCATTTTTACTTTGGCTATCAGAAGGTGGTGATCTGATGCCACATCTGCTTCTCTATATACCTTTACATCCTGCAATGATGATCTAAACTTCTTGTTTATGCATATATGATCAATCTGATTTTCTGATCTATGGTCTGGCGATATCCATGTTGCCTTGTGTATTCTTTAGAATAACATCACGTAGTGATTCCTAACGATATTGCATAGATTCAGTCCCATTTCTGCTTTCTTGTGTAAAACTGTGGTTACATTTCAAACAGTCTTCACATCGATACATAACAAAGGTGAGGGGCATTGGGTCAACTAACGTAAGAAATCTGCAGAATGATACGCCTATTCGTAACTTGGGTTGAAGCAACTTCAGTTTTTCCTTTCTTTTAAATTTCGTGGGATGAGTAATGATAAACAAACCGACCATCCAAGTGCTAGAGAGCGAATGATTCGCCAGCATCTACGATGAATTTGATTCAAACATTCAGCGGAAACCCAGCTGGATTTAAAATTGGAAAATAAAAGATATAATCTAACAAACTTGGAGTCACATCACACGGACAGACTGCATCGCATCGTCAACTAAGCACCTCATGAAAGCCAGAGGGAAGAGGATAGGACTTATTATTCTAAACTATAAATACCAGATCGAGTATTGGGCAACTTTGGAATTCACAAGTAAACCTGCAATTTGTATACAAGACTGGAAATTTGGGAATTGTATCACAAGTCATAGAGGAATTAAACCACGTTTTCAAAGACCATGACTTTGCAGAACACCAGCCGTCAGAAGAATTAACTCTAATTTCCCAGACCAAGTCAAAGAGAAATTATACAACAGATTTCCAAGGCCAGGAATTTTTAGAACGCCAGGCGTCAGAGGAATAAACTCTAATTTCCAGACTTACGTGATTTGAAGCTTCTAATACAGAGCTGTGTCCATCCTAAAGCTGTGCAAGGAGAGTTGTAGATTCCCAATTTTGGGGTAAGTGAAAACAATTTATTTACTAATGTACATTCTACAGGTTTCTTGCTAAGTGGATATATATGAGGCTAGCAACCTCACCATACGAAAATAGTATATGCATGAACCACTACTGCTATAGCTGGTGATTGTTTCTGACTAGTCGTGCGGGAAACCCGACAGCAGAGCGACCCCAGAACTCCGAAATAAGAAGCGACGAGTAATGAGTGATGATTACCTCACATGTGCCTAAGGTGTAACAAACTAACTTGTGAGATTTATGTACCTTTTTTAATTGTAATTCAGGCAGATCATTATTCACTCACTCCAGACGCATTTTCAGAGTTGACACCAATAAGGATATTGGTGAATTTTCATCATATTCCCTGAGTTATATTGTGTGCTCGGAAATGTAATCCTTCTGAGAGATTAACATTGGTGGATGGAGCGGATGTCAATGGGCATGTTAGTTTGCGGCGAGCAAATGTACTTAGCAGAAGGCCTTTGCTTTTCTATTTGTCACATTTTGTGGTTGAAAGCTAGCAGACGATGCTGAGAGACGAAGAGTTCTAAGCTAAAAGCAGGGAATCCTCTTCATCACACCAGTTGGGCGGAGAAGGGCCCTGAGCACCGAAAAACTAACTACACCACCGAGACAGGACTCACCTGGAGTTAAGTCTTTTGTGTAAACAGGCACCAACAAAATACAGACATTATTAACGCCCTACCAAAACCTCAATGAGGAAAAAATTAATTACAATTTCACCACATCTTTCCATATTTATTTTAACGCGTTGAACTAATTGACTTTTAAATTTGTTTTGTAATTTTAAACTAAACAAATAATTGTTTATTCAGTCATTAGCAAAATGAAAGCAAACGTATGAGCGAAAATATTTAATAATCCTATATATATAAAGCTATACCTTATAAGATGGATTTTGTTGGAATACACCAAATAGGGGCTTGAACGGGCCAAACCATTGCTTAAATCCTTCACAAAAGACGACGGACCAGATATTAAGTTCACAAATTGCTCAGCCCTAAGGAGCTTTTGTTCTTGACTTCTGGGAATATCTTGTGAAGCTCCCTTCAGGTAGAAGTATTATTAACCTTCTATCTACATCTCTGCCAAGAGTAATCTTGCGCACAGGTAGATACTTTGGACGCAAATATTAAATACTCTTTGAGTTTTGGTCACTGTTGGGCCACTACTGCAAAGAAGGAGAGGCGATTCGTGACAGTTATGATCAGAGAAAACCCAACATATAATAATAATTAGGCCGTATATAGCATTCAACACACCAAAACTTCCAAACCTAACAGTTAACAACACTTTAAAGCAAGCAATAGTAAACATAACCCCGAATAGTTTCAGAGTCTGTGACAAGAGGAAGGAATATTTACTACAACACCCTAATGCATGTCGTACCAGGCAAATAATATGAGAATGTGCTCGGGGCTGGCAACCTCAACATTAAAACATATTGACAGTGAAAAGACCGTTAAAACAACATATAATTGATTGGTACAGGCTCTTCCAATGGGACCAGCAGCAGTGTTGAAATCATGCTCCGTAAACAGCGCAAAAGAAAACAATAATAATTATGATGACAAATAAATTGAATGTTAAGAACAATAGTGATGATAGTAAACTTAAGAACCCGATGAGTTAGACGTTTGACGTGATTATAACGTCTATGAAGCAAAATAACACAATAATAAATAACTTACCAACAAATGATACGTTAATCACTCCGTGAAAATCTTACTGTTACACCTCTTTTTGTGCACCTCAATGTTTTCATTATTTTGAAACGCTGCTGTGTTAAACTAGAGTGTCGCGGGAACAGATGTTATGAACTGAGTTTACGGTGTGAGTTCTGATTGTGTGCGTGATTTGGGTAAGTCCGTGGGAAGAATGGAGGTCGCGAATGGGGGGTAAGTGTTGAGTGATGTTTCGCAGTGAAAAGTGTATCCAGCCGGCATGGCTGTGTTGGATGTGTATTTTTCCTGATATGCTATGTCCGCCAGTGTGTATGCATACAAGGAAAGTATTTATTCATATGTATACCAGGTATTTATTATGTGCCAGGAAGTAATTTAACGATGTGTACGAGTAAGGAATAGATATTCATAAGCGGACCAGTAACAGACAGACTGTACTGAGAGGTGACGAAAATAGTGTTACTACTGTGTATTCCACAAACATGAACGTTGATGGCCTATGTGGGTGGGCTTTAAAATTTAGGTGATCATGGATTGTTCATCGTGAATGGAGTACGTATTTTATGAAGTTGTCAATAAATTATATAACTGCCAGCAGTGTTCATCTAACATTATTTCGACCTGGGTTTGTGTGCAGTTCCATTGATAGATGAAGTAACATGTCCCCCACAGATATTCCTTGACCACTCTTCTACACGCTCCACAAAATGTACACGTAAGGGAACGCCACAGATACAATGGTAGACCAAGCCGGAGGTTTTGAGCTAAACAATTACAACTACAGCTCATTTTAGCGACACCCCCACAGCTCTATTGTGTATGCCTAGCCAGTGAAAATGAACTACAACAATTAATTACAGCATTTAATCGGCATTTATGTCTACACTGATTCCAAGGATCTAGCTGATGGAAATTTTTGTCTTGTCAACTTTGATGGCCTCATCATCATCATCTGAACCCGTAACCCGTCATGGGTCCTAAGGGTGCCATGATGGAAGCATCAACAGACAGGGTCCTTCACTGCTCTCTGTCCTCAGCAACGCGTACAAGTGTGGAAAAACCGTGCCCTGCCCATTCTTTGATGTTATGAACCCAGGATTTTCTTTGCCTTCCTCTTCTCCGTTTACCTTTAATTGTTCCCTGGAGGATCGTTTTCGAAAGGGAGTCATGAAGAGCTACATGCCCAAACCAGGCGAGTATTCGACGTTTCACTACTGACAAAAGTGGTTCTTGGTAGCCAGCATAGGTGTTTATTTTCTCTCTAACATAGACATTTGTTTTGTGCTTTTAATAGCGAATGCGCAAAATTCTTCTATAACATTTAAACTCGAAAGCCTGAATCCTTCGCTCGGTATCTGCAGTTCTAGAAATAAACCCAGATTTTCTTCTAAAAAAGACCCAGAATTACCCAGATTATTGTATGCCTCAAACACACGTGATAGACGATGCTTACACAATCTTTTAGTGCAACTTTTGCACAAATATGCTGTGTGCTACCAATTTGTATTTATTTCTTTATATTTATTTTATTTTTTACCAAAAATTCACAATTATATAAAAATGATTTTTTTTTTTTAAATACGAGTATATATGAACTCTTGAAAATGAGATATTTTAACAGTAACCTACTTACAGTAGTTACATTAACAAAATGTTCCTCAAATCAAATATAAAATGTTAGTTGTAACTTGTTACTGTTAAAAACTGTCACTTGTTAGCGACTCGGCATCAAATTCCTGGTGTTTTCTGTACCGCAGCGTTGATTGTCACGATTTCCATTGCCCATTGCGGTTGTTCCACAGCCAGCCTGATGCCTTTTCGGCAGTTTTACTAAGCCTCTTCAGTGCCCTTGTTCTCGACTGTCCCCTCAGCCCCAACAATAAATCACACACTGATGCAGCCACAAGCCCTCTTGCGCCCACTTCAACAGCCATGACCCTTGCAGTGAACCCATCGTGTCTCAGATCCGCGGCCAGATCACTATACTTAGCCGCTTTGAACGAATATGGCTCGTCCAATCTAGATTCAAATGGCCCGGTCAGTTCAATCAGTATGACCTGAAGCGTTGCTGAAGAATGAAGCACTATATCCGGCCGTCTCCGCGATTTTCTGATACTCTCTGGATATGTCCCTCGTCCAGGTAGGTATACCGCCATCTCCCAGTCGTTTGCACATTCAAGAAGGAATGGTAAACTGCTACCAGGTTTACTCGGTTTGGGGTGTGCTGACTTTCCTGCCCTTAGAAAGTATGTATTTGCGGTGTTCGGCATGGGTTTGCTATTCGCCTTCATCCTTGCCAGATCTATTGTCGCAGCAAGCTCATTTAGCCCTTTGTTATGGCGCCAACTGTATCGCCCTTGCCCTAATGACACCTTACACGCTGAGAGCACGTGTTCAAGTGTCTACCTCCCCTGGCACATGGGGCCCTGCTCATCATCCGACTTTCCCCATTTCACAAGGTTTGTGGCCGACGGCAGCAGGTCATACATTGATCTTACAACGAAGCAGAGCCTAAGAGGTGCCATATGCCATATATCATTCCATGTCAAGGACCTCTGCAGGGCTCCTTCCCATGTAGTCCATTGGTCTTGTTGGACCTGCTGCACTGCTTTTTGCAACCTCTTATCATTCTCAGCCTCTCGTATCTCATGAACAACCATGTCTCTGCGCTCCCTGCTTGATGCCTTGGACCACCAGCGGGTGCCTCCATGACCAAATCCCCGTCTATTCGTTTGTGTGTATCCGATTACCTCCCTCAGTTTGAGTGACTATTGGGCAACATCAACAGCTTCTTCCACTCTCCACTTCCTTCCCCTTTTCAGTGTGGGCTGAATGGACTTAACCACGTCATCAGCTGACTCGCGTAGCATCATTGCAAGCCTTGCCTTTCCAACTTTGTACTCTTCAACAACTTACTTGAAGGGAAGCAGAAGTTTTGACTTATTGCAGTGCAGTGCTACATCTGACAGACCTGGTGGTACCCCTAGCCATTTTCTCATGAACTTGTTGACCTTCTGCTCTATAGCTTCCACTGTACTTGTGCTTATTTCATATATAAGCAGTGGCCACAGCAACTTCGGTATCATCATGAAATGGAGGCACCACAGCTTGAACTTTCCCAGGAGTCTGCTTTGGTCTATGATCTGTAGTCCTCTGTCTGCCATTTCTATTGTCTGTTGCACTGATTTCGAGTCTTTTAATGAGGCATCACACACCCTGCGAAGACTTTTAACAGGATCCTCAATGACAGTAGGGATTCTTTGGTTGGAAACCATGAATATGACCTCTGCTATCTTCCCTTTCCTGACTGATAGGCTTCTCGACTTCTTGGGTTTAAAGCTCATTCTGCACGAGCTGACCAGTTCATTCAGGAGTGCTAACATCATCCGGGCCTGATGTTCATATGATGTCAGAATTGTTGTGTCATCAATGAATGCTTTGAGCGGTGGCAGTTGACACATTCCACCGAGCTTTGGACCTAAAGCCATATCTTCAGCCCCAATAAGGATTACCTGCATAGCCATCACGAATAGTATCGGAGAGATGGTACATCCCATCGAAATTCCAACTTCAAGCCCAATCCACTTTCTGCTCTACAAAGGGCATTATGATGGCCTTTCGGGTGCCACCAAAGCTGTCGTAACCCTTCCTTCTCTGTGGCAACTGCGTTCTTGAACAGTTTTTGGGCATGCTTCTTTTGTTTCCTGATTTCTTCTACTTTAATTTGTCTTCTACTTTTTCTTTTCGTGGTGGGTTACTTTCCCTTGCCTCCCTGACCCCAAACACTTTGCGACAGTGCAGATATATTATGTCGCCGAAGATTTCCAGCTTCTTTTCCAAAGTTATCTGCTTCAGGTTGTTATCCAACTCTTTTGTAATGCTTCGTCCAGCTGTTCCCAAAGCCCTGTTGCACTGGCAGGTGGAAACTTGATTGCATCTCTCTTCCCGTCCAAGAAGTGTGTGAGATCATCATCAGGCAGATCAACTTGAATGTACTTAGCACTGTGGATTGACTCCTGGCTGCGTTCTTCTAACGTCTTATCCGTCGAGACAGAGCGCTGTTGATCTCCCCCTGATGACCTCCCACACCACTTTTTCGTTCTATGGATTTTCATTCCTCTCTGAGTAGAGAATTCCTTACCACAGGCACATGGAAATTCCAGCCGTTGTTCAGAGCTCGAAGTCCGTGAAACGGGTCTGGTCGATTCCAGTGAGGCGTAATATTGCTGCATTTCCGAGTTCCCTGTTTTCGCACTTAATGTTCTTTAATATGCTATAGTCAGTGTCGAGTAGTCAGTTATATAATTATTTACAATATTCTGTCCAAGTTCTCATTACAGCTGTTTTTTTTTATTGAGCAAAGCCCCATTGCTATCTTCTATGACAGTTACCCTGGGCTGTTGTTGGGGTTTTGATAGTATTCTTAATGTGTCAAAAGCTGCCTTGCTGTTACTTTTTATTAGCCCCGTATTAATGTAGTCACATTGATCAGCTACCCATTTTTCTTTGGCCTGTTTCATTTTCTTTCTAATATTTTTATTCACCATACTGTATTGCCATGCTGCTTCAGGAACCTCTTTCTTAACCTATTTCATTTATCGTATGTATCACATAACTTCAGAATGTCATCTTTAACAGATGGTTTGTTTATTTTCCTTCTTGTACCAAGTATTTCTGTTACTGATTCATTGAGCACGTCTTTCATGTTCTCTGTGATTGAGTTGATATCATCCTCCAGAAAGTTGCGAGCTGCAAATTTTCCTCTAACAGTTGCCCCAAATATTCCCGCGATTTCTGGATCTTTCAGTTTGTCTAAATTGAATCTTAACTGAGAACATCTGTTTTGATTATAATTCTTTTTGAGTTTAAGCTTGAGCGTCATCAATACCATGTCGTGATCACTACCAATGTCGGCGCCAGCAAAAGTCCTGGTCTTGGCTTCATTAATACTGGACGTGAATCATTTTGATACAAGAATAAAATCAATTTGGCCATGTATATCAGTTTTCGGAGCACGCCACGTTGTTCTTCTTGATAACTTATGAGGAAATAGTGTATTTGCAAGGGTTAGTTTATAGTTGCTGGCAAATTCTAGTAGCCTTAGTCATCGACCGTTGGTTTCTCCTGTCCCAAATTTCCCCACTGTGCCAGCCCACTGACCATATGCATGTGGCACTATTTTAGCATTCCGATCACCTAGCACGATGAGAAGATTTTTCTTTGGAATTTTCTTAATCGTTCATCCAGATGTTCATAATATGTATCAATTGCATCATCCTCATAGTCAGTAATGGGGGCATATACCTGTATGATGGAGATGTTCTTTGAATGTGCTGCAATACGTATGGTGATAAGCCTGCTATTTACTGGGGTGCAGCTGATGACAGAGTTCAATCTATCTTTATGTACAATAAAACCTACTCCATGCTTATGTTTGGACTCATTTCCACTAAACCAAATTGTGTGACCATCATCCGTTATTGATTCACCTAATCCTGTCCATCTGACTTCTGCTAGGCCCAGGATGTCCCACGAGTATCTAACAAGTTCATCTGTTAGTTTTCTGACTTTTCCACACGCATATAGCGTGCGTACACTGAAGATATACATATATAAATAAAATAAACTTTATGTGAATGTGTTATAACGTCCACGTGGGACACAACAACTTACCTTGCTATTTCAGTTAATAGAATTTGATTGACGTTGACCGCATTACAGTCATCAAATCATTCCTGGCAGATCGACAACAGTTAGTGCTTCATAACAACTCGGCATCAGATTTCTCGAAGGTAGTTACAGGAGTACCACAGGGCTCTATTCTTGGGCCCCTACTCTTCGCAATGTTCATCAACGACCTGCCACTACATCTGAAATATTCAACTTGTGACCTCTTTGCAGATGATTGTACTATCTACACTAGTGACAATGACTGCGTGGCACTTGAAATGACTCTTCAAAGCGATGTAGACAATCTAACAAAATGGAGTAATATGAATCGTATGCCAGTAAACACAACAAACGAAATCTATGTTGATTACCACCAGACAGAAACTCCTAAGCTGCACCAAAAGATCGCTACAGCTACACGCGGAATCAATACAAATTGAACATGTAACAGAACACAAAGTTCTAGGGATCACGATTGACCAGCACTTAACGTGGAACTCCCATGTACGGAATTTAACCAAACACTTAGCACAAAAGACGTACCAGCTAGCCAAAATAAAACACTTCTTAGACGCAGACACTAGACTATTGTTCTACACCTCACATATACAGACACATCTAGATTAATGCTCTACATAATGGGATTGTTGCCCTGCTTCCACCTCGAAGAGACTGCACTCCCTGCAAAAGAGAGCAGTACGTCTGATCACCGATAATCGCACGACACCACACACAAGGACAGGAAAAGAACCCAAAATACTGTCGCTAAAAAAACGTCTTCTCTACAACAAAGCCAAGCTGACTCACACAATTCTATCTAACAATGCCCCGTCGTACCTACGATCATTGTTTCAAACCAGTAGAAGAGAGGGACAACAATTACATCAGTTACGTCTGCCCAAACCTAGGGGATCGACCTGTTCAAAAAGAGTCTAGCCTACTCTGGTGCCTACTTATGGAACAGCCTTCCACACTACCTAAAAAGCCTACTTACACAATATTCTTTTAACAAAGCCCTTTTCAAACACTTCCTCAACACTGATTATCTACCCCCATAGAAACAGCATTTGCCTGTCAACATCTCATCCATAGGTCAACATTTCTTTTCCTCTTCCGCTCGTTTTTTTGTGTGAATAATTTGTTTTATATCCATGTAATATCATTATTATATTCACTTTAAAATATTATTATATAATGTACTGTATGTGTGAATGTATCCACATAATACTGTACTTTAGAAATGTGAGTCGTGAGAATGTACCCGCATACCACTGTACTTTAGAAAGGTGAACTTTTTTTTACTGCTAAAAGACTTTTCCTGCCACAGAAGTGCGTAAGAAAGTGTTATTATTATTATTTCATTTTCCACCAAGAATGTATGGACATAAGCGAGAATGTGTTCATGTAATTTTTGTATTGATGATTGATGACACATTCAAAAATACAGATTAATTGTAGACGGATTGACCGCATGAGTGAGTGTCGGTATACAGAATTTATTTATTCTTATTTATTGTTTTATTTATTTTATTTTATTATTACTTTTTTTCCCCAATTACTAGCTTGTTTGTTTAAAAATAAAAACCTACTCATTATAAAAAAAATTATGATTGCATACTGTAAATGAATGCTGTTATGGTAACTTTATAATGTTGCATGCCTTTAAATTAATGCTTAAAGCATCATGTGGGAATGAAAGGATATAGTATGCAAGATTAATGAGAGTGGAAGGGCAGAATGTTAGACGGGCCTGCGCGCCCAATTCTTTACCTTTCGAAAATAAAGTTCGTTCGTTCGTTCGTTCGTACATTCCAAGTTCCAACAACAAAACTTTCCCTCGGAAGTTTCAAAACAGGTGTTTGTACCCCATTCGCTGACTTAACACTCTCAAGGGGCAATGATAGCGCGGTCGTTGTTAATCCGGGCCTCGGCCGATCCGGCATATTATTACTGAGTTGACTTTCCATCATAGCATTTCAGTGGGCAAGAGGTTTGCTTGGCTGTGCCCATCTCCTCGCCAAGTATCCTTGCAAGTACATAAAATAATGTACCTGGAGCAATCTGGTTTTAAGGCGCCAGACACTCGCCCTTCGCCCCTTCTCCTGTTAGTATTAAACGGTGCCGATACGAGAAGGCCAGAAGCTGGAATTTTGTTGTGAGAGGCTATGTGTTACGCACGTCTTAGGAGCATTTGGTCAGATATTGAGAGCTCGTCCTCAATTCCACTCCTGTCTATGACAACAATTGGCACCTTGTTGGCCTCAATATCCATCAATTTCAAGTACTAATATAACTGCTACAGCTTTAGAGTGCACACACGAAGATACAAACAGTGTGCATTGCCTGCCAATTAACGACTTCAACAAAGTTGTGCGAGAGATTGAAAGAAACATATTTGGTGCTTATACCAGGGTTTGTATACCAAATACCTCAATGCATCTTTGATGTCAAACATCTGGTCGTATTGCAGAACGTAGCGACATTGTGTTTCAAGAACTGTATGAAAGAAACATTTTTGGTGCGTATACCAGGGTTGGTATACCAAATACCTTAATGCATCATTGATGTCAAACATCTGGTCATATTGCAGAACGTAGCGACATTGTGTTTCAAGAACTGTATGTATCCCGAAATTGTATTCTTCACATTTCAAGTTCTACTCGGCAAGTTGTGACAATGGCCACAGTCTTCAAGCAACTGTGCGTTAGCTAGGAGTGCAGTCTACGACGGTGCCGGTCAAAGAAAGGAGCCACCGTCGTGTATTCCCACTGTGATGCGTCGGTTCAGGGGGAGGACATAAATAAGATAAGTGGTCTAATGTTTTGTGGCAAACGTCCTTCCTATATTTTATGTGGTAGAGCTCCTTTTTTATGTCTATATGGGTTCTATGTTTCTATGATTTATTTTTTTTTCCTGGTGATTTTGGAATACCTCTCAGGACGGTCTCAAAATCAAAGAGTCTGTAAGGCCAGAATATAAATCTTTCTAAATGAGGCCCAGCGAAAAGTGCTGTGTTTTGTAGCGCTCACTTCGAATTTATTATATCCAACTTCTGTTTTAGTTGTGATGTCATGTTCTTTATTGTAGTTCGTTGTTGTTGACTGTTTTTATATTTAGTTCTTCAGCATTATTGTTTGTAACATGTTGCTCTCATCTTACTGTCGTTTAGTTGTTACATCTATTAATGTTGTTTGCGTTTTTGTCTTGTCATTGTGTAGTGGTAGCGATTATTTTATTTTCATAACATTTAGTTTTCTGTCCGTATCTATTTTTGTTTGTTCCCACTATTGTCACATATTGTCTTTGTTTGTAGTGTTCTTACTCCACCCTTTATGATGATCTCATGATACCTACTGTTGTTTACATATATATATATATATAGATATATATATATATATATATATATATATATATATATATATATATATATATATATATATATATATATATATATATACATATACATATACATATACATATACATATATATATATAATTTTGAGGAAGATCTGGTGAATATTGGGGAAAGACATTCTTGCTGTTCAGCTAGAAAGGAAATATAAGGACAAATTGGAGACACTAGAAATGGAAAATCAAGAATGACAACGCCTTCTAATTCAACAGGAAAAAGCTAACTATGACAACGTTGCTCCATTAGAGACATTAGTCCTTAGAACAGGGTAAAATGACTCAACTTGTAAAAGTAAATGAGTCAATGAGATGAAATTTCAAAGAAGAACTTTCTAAATTACGTAGGAGGGTTGATGGATTGTTAGATATTGTACTGCAGAACAATATGGTGTCACTCGATAATTTTGACAGCGGTGCGTTACGACATACGAGAACACCCACAGATTGCAATACTTACTTACTTAGTCGTTCCCCTTCTACCGTGTGGTGTAGAGGTCAGATGGCATTAACCTAGATAAATAAGGACGACATGGTAGGTCTGCACAACCTGACAAATTTAGAGTCGCGTTCAGAGGAACATATAACTTTCCTCGTCATCACTCTCCCGCCGGTGTTTTTTATCGAAAC
Organism: Oreohelix idahoensis; assembly: GCA_024509875.1. Lineage (NCBI taxonomy): Eukaryota > Metazoa > Mollusca > Gastropoda > Stylommatophora > Oreohelicidae > Oreohelix > Oreohelix idahoensis. Next base: position 532,056 of record JAMPIV010009416.1, on the reverse strand, counting down.
CACAATGACTTTTATGAGGGTGGTGCATGGCGGCGACATGCCAGGAACAATAATTGTGACGTGAAAAAATGTCCAACAAATCTTTGTCTTTCTAGTAAAAGAAAAGACTTAAACGAACCACCTGATCACTATGAATCTGGTAATAAGAGTGCAGATCGATACTTTAAGGGACATACTGACTTTGCGGATAACAACTGTAAGAGTGCATATAATAAATTTGATAAGCTTCAGGTCACACAGAAAAAGGCACATTGAATGATTATTGTAACGTACATATAATTAACCAGACTAATTCTAATCAGCACAGTGCAACATGTACTAAGGAAATGAGCCTTGTGCACAATTTCAGTTTACTCGAGTCTCTTTTGGTGGTTATAGTGCACACATTTGCACCGTACAAGTGCGAAATTTACCACCATGCACAACCTGGCGCGCACTGGGAGATTTTTTTCAGTCCACCGCTGACGTCAAATTTGTGCATCTCGTCTGTATTAACAATTCTTCTCATAAAGGGGCCTTTGTTTACTTTTCTACCAATAATGAGGCTCGTAGAGTTGTCAGTCTTACTAAATGTTCTTATTTTCTGAATCATTGTCTTGATGTAAAATTGATGAAAAATTCAGCACCACGCACAGTTTAGTTACTTTCTCGGGTGCGTTTTTTCCAGTCTCTTCCAAATTTTAGGTCTGGTCTATCTCAGCTGGTATTGCTTTACACAGAGTCACATCTTAGCAACTTTTACATTACTTTTCTTATAGAACTTATGATGCACTTTCTGGGTGATTGTACACAACTGTCGTTGAGCACATTGTTTCACTACTCTTGACTTTTCTTGTAAATCAGCTTACATTACTTTCTGTTTTACCTCAGTTCTGTCGTCGTTAACTAGGAAGGGATCTCCTAGTAAAATCCTATGGAATGCAGATTGCGACAGAGCATTACACTTTGTTACAATTTGTTTGTCTAATGCCCTTATTTTAAGGTTATGCTTTTACCGTTCATTCTCAGCACTGACGCATTTCTGGAGGGAATTGGCTGGTGCCAGATGCAGAACTTTCACGGAGCTATTCATCCAGATTTATATGTTAGCCAAAAATTGAGTACGACAGAATCCAAGTACCCCGCCATTGAACGTGAACTATTAGCATTGGTATGACACTTACTGAGAGCACAGTTTGTCCTGCAAACTGACCAAAATCATTGATATATTTGCAAACTGCCAAGTTTCCAAATCAGCGTGTAGCCAGATATGCTGTCCTTCTACAATCTTAGCAGAATTGTTTTGGCTGACACGTTATCCAGATGTGTCATACATGATTAGGACAGTAACTTTGCATGGACATGATACACAGAGTGATAGTTGCCCTGCGTGTGTACTTATGAACCAGACTATTTCGGTACAATGCTAATGGTAAAACTCTTGATTTCTGCAAGAACGTTTACTATAATTCATTGATTTTGTTTAATTTACTTACAAGGGAACATGTTGGTAAATTATGGGACTTTATTGGTAATTTTCTTGAATAGATTGCATTAGGTCCACTACTACACTTATGTTATTACTGACATAGTGTGATTATTATTATTTTTATATTTACATCAGACATTGAAGTAGCCATAAATGATATGACTTAGACTGTCAAGCGAGGTTTTCGGAGGTGCATTGTTGGCCGTCTTTCACGGGAAAACCGGTGTTTTCTCATGGGGGGGGAGGGGGGGGGGTGTTGTGTTATAATGTTACATCTCTTTTTGTGCACCTCAATGTTTTCACTATTTTGAAATGCTGCTGTTTTCAACTAGAGTGTCGCGGGAACAGATGTTATCAACTGAGTTTATGGTGTGTGTTATGATTGTGAGCGTGATTTGGGTAAATCCGTGGGAAGAATGCAAATCGCGAATGGGGGGAAAAGTGTTGGGTAATGTTTGGGAGTCAGTGGACTTGTGAGAAGTGTATCCAGCCGGTATGGCTGTGTTGGATGTGTATTTCTCCTGATATTCTATGTCCGCCAGTGTATGTATACAAGGAAAGTGTTTATTCTTATGTATACCAGATATTTATTATGTGCCAGGAAGTAATTTAACGATGTGTACGAGTAAGGAATAGATATTCACATAGCGGACCAGTAACAGACAGACTGTACGGAGAGGTGACGAAAATAGTGTTACTACTGTGTATTCCCCATACATGAACGTTGATGGCCCTATGTGGGTGGGCTTTGAAATTTAGGTAATCATTGAGTGTTCATCGTGAATGGAGTACGTATTGGAGGTAGTTGTCAATAAATTATATAACTGTCATCAGTGTTCATCTAACATTATTCCGAACTGGGTTTGTGTGCAGTTCTATTTATAGATGAAGAAACATGCCCCCTAGAGATATTGCTTGACCACTCTTCTACCCGCTCCACAAAATGTACACATAAGGGAACGCCACACTTACTTTATATAAAAATTAATCTAGCCGAAATAAAGACCACTCAAGTATGGATGAAAGATGCGTGCGTTAATACGGCTACATGTTTGTAAACATTAATTTAAAAAAACACAAAACAAGTAAACAAAATTTGTTGGTGACATAAAAAATAAAATAGTTTATCTTGGCTGTTAAAGACTAACGTCACTAGTAGACATACAATGAGACGTCCAGCTTTGAGTGACATAATTGTGTCAGATGTCTTGAGAAAATACATGAGAACTGTGGTGATGTCTTTGTCGGGTAACCTTCTGTCCCAATATTGTTCGTGGTCACTGTTTTATAATATATCTGACATCGTGTTTTATAATATTTCTGACATCGTTTTATAATATATCTGACATCGTTTTATAATATATCTGACATCGTGTTTTATAATATATCTAACATCGTTTTATAATATATCTGACATCGTGTTTTATAATATATCTGACATCGTGTTTTATAATATATCTGACATCGTTTTTATAATATATCTGACATCGTGTTTTATAATATATCTAACATCGTTTTATAATATATCTGACATCGTGTTTTATAATATATCTGACATCGTGTTTTATAATATATCTGACATCGTGTTTTATAATATATCTAACATCGTTCTTATAATATTATGTGCCCTAAATAAAGACATTTGTATAAAGGGAAATAATCCTTTTCTGTAAGTGAAAATAGTGAACTCTTCAAGTCTGTCATGTGAGGCCACATTGTCTTATCTGTCACCGCTTGTTTTTGTTTCTGTTTTTTTTTTAAATTTAGTATTTAAACACGAGTTTCTGCACGTTTGTTTGTTTGACTGTGTGTGCATATTATTGTTTTAAAGATAGCGAGAATGAGAAAAATAGGTAGATAGAGATACATATACAGACCCAAAGAACACAATGTGACCTGGAGATAGTTTTGCCAAGTTAATTTATTAGACGTCATTTTTTCATCCTTCGCTGTTTAGCGATCTTTCTTTTAAGAAATTTGTGTTTCTTTTACGTGTCCTATTTGTGTATTTTTATTGAGTAACCTTTATCTATGCTTCTTGACTCCATTGCATTCTACGTTTCACCGTATGTTTTGCCGAGTTATACAACCGCTGGAGATATTTACGGTGGCATGTCAGAGAAACACGTCTACGATTATGTTCTGTATATTCACAACATCAGCTCACGATGTTATTTGACCTGTCAATCTTAGTGTCTGGACAATGAGTGTTGAAGCTTTAATATAGCTTATATGCATAAATAAAACACACATTCATACATACTCATAGCTAAACACACACTCATACACACACAAAGCTAAACTCACATTCATATATAAACATACATTCATACATACACATAGATAAACATACATTCATACATACAAATAGATAAACACACATTCATACATACACATAGATGAACACACATTTAAACATACACATAGCTAAACACACATTCAAACATACACATATATAACCATACATTTGAGCATATACATAGATAACACACATTCATACATACGCATAGCTAAACACACATTCGAACATACACATAGATAAACACACATTCATACATACACATAGATAAACACGCACTCATACATATACATAGATAAACACACATTCATACATACACATAGCTAAACACACATTCATACATACACATAGCTAAATGCGCATTCATACATAAATATAGCTAAACATACATTCATACATACACATAGCTAAACATACAATCATACATATACTTTGCTAAACATACATTCGTACATACACATAGCTAAACACACATTCATACAAACCCATGCTAAACACACATTCATACATACACATAGCTAAACACACATTCATACATACACATAGATGAAAACACATTCATACATATACATCGTTAAACACACATTCAAACATGCACATAGCTAAACACACATTCATACATATACATAGATAAACACACATTCAAAAATACAAATAGATAAACAAACATTAAAACATATACATAGGTAAACACACATTCGTACATACACTTAGATAAACACACATTTAAACATACACATAAGTAAACACACATTCATACATATACATATATAAATATACAATTAAACATACACATAGATAATCACACATTCATATATATGCACAGCTAAATACACATTCATACTTACACAGTTTACACATTTTCGTACATACATATAAATAAACACACACTCATACATATACATAGCTAAACACACATTCATACATACACATAGCTAAACACACATTCATACATACACATAGCTAAATACACTTTCATACATACACATAGATAAACACACATTCATACATATACACAGATAAACACACATTCAAACATGCACATAACTAAACACACATTCATACATATACATAGATAAACACACATTCATACATACAAACAGATAAACACACATTAAAACGTATACATGGATAAACACGCATACACATAGCTAAACACACATTCATACATATATATTGCTAAACACACATTGATGCATACACATAGCTAAATGCATATTCATACATATACATTGATAAAAACACTTTCATATATACACATAGCTAAACACACATTCATATATACACATGGCTAAACATACATTCTTACATACGGGTAGCTAAATGCAAATTTATATATACACATAGCTAAACATTCATTCATACCTACACATAGCTAAACACACATTTAACCAAAGACAAAGCTAAACATACATACACATAGCTAAACACACATTCATGCATACACATAGCTAAACACACATTCAGACATACAAATAGCTAAACATACATTCATACATACACATAGTTACACACACATTCATATATACACATAGCTAAACACACATTCATACATACACATAACTAAAAACACATTTACTCATACACACAGCTAAATGCACATATGTACATACATATTGCTAAACATACACTAATACATATACATAACTAAACATGCAATCATACATACACTTTGCTAAACATACATTCATACATACACATAGCTAAACACACATTCATACAAACACATCCTAAACACACATTTATACATACATAAAGCTAAAGATACATTCATACATACACATAACTAAACATACAATCAAACATATACTTTGGTAAACATACATTCGTACATACACATAGCTAAACACACATTCATACAAACACATTCTAAACAAACATTCATACATACATATAGCTAAACACACATTTAAACATACACATAGCTAAACACCCATTCAAACATACACATTGATAACCATATATTTGTACACACAATTAGATAAACACACATTCATACATACACATAGATAAACACACACTCGTACATATACATAGCTAAACACACATTCAGACATACACATAGATAAACACACATTCATACATACACATAGATAAACACACATTCATAAATATACATAGATAAACACACATTCAAACATACACATAGCTAAACACACATTCATTAATTTAAATAGATAAATACACATTCAAAAATACACACAGATAAACACACATTAAAACATATACATAGATAAACACACATTCATACATATATAGATAAACACACATTCAAACATACACATAGAAAAACCCACATTTAAACACATACATAGATAAACACATATTCAATCATACGCAAAGCTAAACACACATTCCAACATATACATAAAAAAACACACATTCAAATATACACATAGATAAAAACACATTCATACATACACATAGCTAAATACACATTCATACATACACATAGCTAAACACACATTTATACATGCACATAGATAAACATACATTCTTACATACACATAGCTAAACACACATTTATACATGCACATAGCTCAATACACATTCATACATACACATAGCTAAACATACATTCTTACATACACATAGCTAAACACACATTTATACATGCACATAGATAAACATACATTCATACATACACATAGATAAACACACACTCATACATATACATAGATAAACACACATTCATACATATACATAGCTAAACACACATTCATACATACACATAGCTGTCGTGAAATATTCTAATCCACATATATAAATTAAAACGTAAATGTAAAACCAAACACATAAATTCAATAAAAGGAAAGAAAAATGGTAAAGAACAGTGCTGTCACAATGACTGTACGCGAAATCCCCCTTGTTTTCTCCTGCGTCTGCAAATTGTAACGTTTCACGTTGATAGTAAAGCCTTCTGCAGTATACACGCGTTTCCCAAACACACTAAAAAGTGTACTCCATTTCTAAGAAAAACCTTGAAATACGCAAGTTGACCTAGATTTAAAATTCCATTCATGACTTTTTCTACACTATGTTACCAAAAACAAAAGACAGATGGACTAAAGGATAGAGAGAAGGGAGAGGCAGAAAGCAAGGACACATGCAACACTAAACACGCGTCGCGCGATACACAATTGCTGCCATCACGCGTGTAAGGCCACAAGCACTGGCTTTTTTTCAAATCGTCAGTGAAAAAAAAAAAAACACTACCCATACCAGAGTTAGGTTTTAAAATCCTGAAAAACGCTTATTGGGAAATATGACATTATACTGGTTTACGTTTGAAAACATTACAGTACCCAGACAGCTCATCTTCGAAGTAAACAGGAGGTAGAAGAAATTGCATATTTTGAACGCAGCCACTTAGCTCTTTTAAATTTGTTTATTTGGGTTCCTTAGGACTTGCTGACAAAGAATATGTTAAACGTTACACAAATAGTCTAGGAATTACCAAATTATAGCCAAAATAAAATCGTGAGGGTGTCAGACAACACTAGAATCAGAATCGCTCAGTGGCAGAATTTCACCCCACCATTGTACGGGAAATGAGTCTCCATGTTAACTCCTATTTGATTGGAGCGCAACAAATGTAAGGCTAAACACGATTAGTCGGACTATAAATACTATCTTTCGTTGTCAGGGGAAACGGGAGTTGGAGTACTTTTTTTCACACGATTGGGTAAACATGGCATGATTGGTTAGAGCTGCGAATATACTCAATTCAGAGCGTCTGTTCCATGCCACATCTTGTAATAAACTTACTACAGAATCAGTGCGTTGAGCACCAGTGCATATTTTTCTAAATAAAAGCCTGGGACATCGGCAGATCGAAGTTGTGCTATATTCATTGCCATTCAACGTCACTGTGTATTATTTCCATGAATTGTGGTAGGTTTGAACTATTTGATATCTTTTTAAATGAAAATTGAATGTAAATTGATAATTATGTCTGTATATATGTGTGGTTCAGTAGCGAACATGAAGTAAAGCCTATAGTGCTCCAGCCTGAACAGAAGGTGTCGGAGGAAAGTGAAACTACATGGAATTGCCAAACAGTACACTGACACCTAGATTATTGACTAGAAAGAAATAATGCTGGAATTGCAGAGGCGTAGTGACAATTAAGAAGGAATATACTGGTGTAAAGTATTTCAGATGAAGCTGACAGTTGGCCTAACGCTCTGAACTCAGTGTTTGTTTTGTATTGTGCTCAGTGTAGAAATAGAGTATAAATTAGTTCTGAAGTAGGAGGTACAACCTTCTTGTTTCAGGGACCGTGGTCTTAAAGTTATTGAGCAGCACCTGGTCAGAGCTTTGCTGAATCCAGAGGCGGACAGCATACTCCTTGGTCCATATAGCAACCAGTGGGGTGGCTCCAGAACTCATTAAAGTAATCGAGCAGAGGAGTCCTTTACTGCAGTCATCACGAAAGTTAAGGAAGTGTGGCCATGGAGCTCAACATTATGTGCCCCCCCCCCCCCCCTCTAAAATTGACAGTAAATAAAGAGGGAAATTAATTGTTTTAATGCCAGGAACTGAGAACATCTCTAATATACATTAATGACAGCACTGAATACATATTGATATTTGAAAATTTATCAGTGACTCATTTAAGATATCCTCATAGAGTGTTATATGTATGTGAGTGTCACAGTGTTGTCAAGTGTGGTGGAATAAATTAAATTGTTTATCTGCCTGTTGTTGTTGTGACTTACACTTCATCATATACATACCCTAGACATTTAACGTAGTCATCACAATATTCCAGAATAATTCTGACTGAGGCATAATGTGGTAGCAAGTAAGGTCATCTATAATACACTACACTTATTAGATATAGATACCTTCACAGCTGACCTCAGTCAGTACACTAAGTCCCCTATAAATATTTATAACATCCCACTTTACCACATATATTGGGGGCTCGTCCGGGATTTTGAATCGTTCCCTATTTAAAATATTGGGGGTAATTCACCTCAGGGAATAATAAGAATTAAAAGGTATCCTTGGGTGAAAATAAATAAGGTTGAGCTCACAGTGCCTGTGTTGTCCTGAGTTAATTAGTCATAGATAAAATTGTTTAGTTAAATATTTTAGACATTTATCTGTTAGACAATGGCCGACCTGGCAAAATTTCGATCTGCTGCTGTACAGACTGCGAAAGAGTTAGGAATGGACGGGCAAATTATGATTGCTTATGTCACTGCTGAATGTGACAAATATATTGAACGGGAAGAAAGAAGATTAGAAAAAGATGCCGAAAGAAAGTTAGAGGCTGAAAAGGAAATTAAGAGGTTGCAGATTGAGGCTGAGGCTAAGAGGTTGCAGATTGAGGCTGACAAAGAGGCTAAAGCATTGGAAGCAGAAGAAAGAAAATTAGCTGCAGAAAGGGAAGACAAGAGATTAGCTGCAGAGAGGGAGGCAGAAAAGGAGGAGAAGAGATTAGAAAGGGAGCATGAGTTACGACTAAGGGAGTTTGAGTTTCAAGGCCATGCTCCTGAAAATGGTGCCAGTCCCTTTGCCTCTGATGCCACTGCTAGTCAGGGAGCCTCAACCTCAGCTATGAATTTTCATTTAGATCATTTTGTTGAGAAAGACGATGATATTGAGAGCTATCTAAATAGATATGAACTATTAGCTACCACATATGGGTTAGAGAGAGAAAGGTGGAGCTTAAAGTTATCTCAGGGACTTCGTGGGGCAGCTTATGAAGTTTTTGCCAAAATGAGCAGAGGTGATCAGGAAAATTATGACATGCTAAAGCAGGCTCTTTTGTTAAGATATGAAAAGAACGCAGAATTTTATAGGAAGAAATTTAGGAATGCTAAACTACTGTCAGGTGAAACATACCACCAGTTCTCTGCACGGTTAGAGACATACTTGGAGAAATGGACTTCTCTGGGGAAAACCCAAGATCTTAAGGAAATGGTCCTTATAGAGCAATTAAGAGAGTCCATGGCTCCAGACCTGAGAAAGTTTCTCATGGAACAAGGTGCAGAGAGGCTGGGTGAGTTGCTAAATGTTGCTGAAAGGTATCAAGCAGCTCAAGCAGAGGTAACAGGTAATAAAAAGAAACAGGTGGATAATTTTAGGGCACCACAGAACTTTAAGAAATTTGATCCTAGGGATCAAAACAAAGGTAAGCACCAATTTGATAGGCCACGGTATGACAATAAAAATAAAACCCCACAATTCGATGAAAGGAAATATGATGAAAGAAAATCCTTCAACCAAGGGAAAAGGTGGTGTACAAATTGTCAGATGGACAATCATGACACTGACCGTTGCAGAAGGAAACCTGTGTATATGGCCACCCTTCAGGTCAGGTCGACCTCAAGACAGGAGGAGGATATTATGTTAGATACCACTCCAGAAGTGATGAGGAAGGCACAGGCTGGGGATAAGACCCTCAAGCCTTGTTTCAGGAAATTGTCAACTTGTCATACTACTCCAGGCAAGGGAGATTTTTACATGAAAAACAAGTTGATGTATAGGAAGACTGGAGCTAGATCCAAAGGTCAGGGACAGCTGGTACTTCCTAAAAGATATAGGGCAGACTTAATAAGGAGCCTACATGTGAAACCAGATGGGGACCATGAAAAAATAGGTACCATCATCCAAAAGGTGGCTCACAATTATTAGTGGCCCAAGGCAAGATGGGACATTGAGAATTTTGTAGAAAGGTGTAGCATAGCACATGAGGGAACACCCACAAGTGGGAACATTGACCAGGACCCGGACACGCCAAGGGGCAAAATTAGGCCTGAAAATACAAAGAGATATAAATTTGATAAAGTGGACCAAAGGGAATGAATCCCTCAATCGGACTTAAACAAACTGGAGGAAGGAGATGTAGAGAGGAAATCTCTCATCAAGAATTTTAAGTGGGGAGAAAGCCCCAAGAGGAAAATTGGTAGCGGTCGTTTTGTGCATGATAATTCTGGGAAGAAAAATCATCACTATAGCGCTTCCAGTGGAAGAGACCATACCGGTGCATGGACAAATAGGTCCACAAAATTAAAGGTCCATATGAAGCGCTGTTAAGAACGTGGACTGATGAAAAAGCAGAGGAAAACATTACATCTTCATACCAATATGTGAATGAGCTGACCACTCGTTTAAAAACTGGCTGGAAACTTGCCAATGAAAATTTGAAACAAGCCAGGAAGAAACATGCTGCCTATTATAACAGGAAAGCTAAAGACAGAAATTTGGCTGTGGGAGAGAAGGTACTGCTTCTTCTACCCGGTAGTCAGAATAAGTTACAAATTGGATGGCAAGGGCCATATACAGTTCTAGAGAAGGTGTCTAGAACAAATTATAAGATAGATAAGAAGGGGAAAGAAAAAATCTATCATGTGAATCTCCTGAAGAAATATTTGGAAAGAGAAAATCAGGAAGAGACACACTTGCTGACCTTGTCTATCACCATGGAGATGAAAAAGGAACCACTTTCATCATTTGAATATCCATTACACCCCTGTGAGACAGCGGCACAGGTGAAAATCAGTACACATTTAACGAAAACTCAGAAAGAGAGAGTACAACAGGTTCTAAATAATCATGCAGAGGTGTTAACAGACCGACCAGGGCATACAAACCTATTGGAATATGATATGAAACTGATAGACCCCACACCTGTCTGTATGAAAACCATATTCGATTCCTTTTGCTAAGGAGAAAGCTTTGAAGGAAGAGATAGACTATTTGTTGAAGGAAGGAATTATTTCACACAGTGAATCTTCGTATAGTTCCGGTGTTGTACTCTTAAGGAAGCCCTCTGGAGAACATAGACTCTGTATAGATTACAGGAGACTGAATGCTATTACAGAAGGACAGGTGGATCCATTACCGGATACAAATCAGCTGTTTGCCAGACTAAATAAAGCTAAATATTTCTCAAGGGTGGATCTGAGTAAAGGATACTATCAGATTCCAGTAAAACCTGAGATCAGACAAAATTGTTGGATGTAAACATTTCGGAGGAACGTAATGAATCCCTGAGTTGCCTCTTTGATTGAGGATATTCCGAATGTTTCATACAGGATAATAAGAAGATTATAGGATCCACTACGAAAACTCTGCTATCACCAGGTATATGTTATCTCCTCATAACGTACATTTTGAGGGAAATATAATGTTCTCTGGACATGTCATTGCGCAGACTCAGAGAAGAGAAATGGTGAATACGGGTTGCGAAGCAGCATTAAGACAAGCAGTCACACTTGCGGCTGTTCAGTAACATAACCGAAATATATTATTGGTTGTAGAAGTCTGAGGCAGATTTCATGAGTAGTGCCTACTCTGAATGGACCCAACTACATAAAACCATGATAGCACCACAGCAGAGTAAAGTCAAGTTGACTTACATTTATCTATGTGTATATAGAATAAAGGACTGACATGGGATGTCTGTTTTAAGAGGGGAGGTGTCGTGAAATATTCTAATCCACATATATAAATTAAAACGTAAATGTAAAGCCAAACACATAAATTCAATAAAAGGAAAGAAAAAATGGTAAAGAACAGTGCTGTCACAATGACTGTACGCGAAATCCCCCTTGTTTTCTCCTGCGTCTGCAAATTGTAACGTTTCACGTTGATAGTAAAGCCTTCTGCAGTATACACGCGTTTCCCAAACACACTAAAAAGTGTACTCCATTTCTAAGAAAAACCTTGAAATACGCAAGTTGACCTAGATTTAAAATTCCATTCATGTCTTTTTCTACACTGTGTTACCAAAAACAAAAGACAGATGGACTAAAGGATAGAGAGAAGGGAGAGGCAGAAAGCAAGGACACAGTGAAAAAAAAAAAAACACTACCCATACCAGAGTTAGGTTTTAAAATCCTGAAAAACGCTTATTGGGAAATATGACATTATACTGGTTTACGTTTGAAAACATTACAGTACCCAGACAGCACATCTTCGAAGTAAACAGGAGGTAGAAGAAATTGCATATTTTGAACGCAGCCACTTAGCTCTTTTAAATTTGTTTATTTGGGTTCCTTAGGACTTGCTGACAAAGAATATGTTAAACGTTACACAAATAGTCTAGGAATTACCAAATTATAGCCAAAATAAAATCGTGAGGGTGTCAGACAACACTAGAATCAGAATCGCTCAGTGGCAGAATTTCACCCCACCATTGTACGGGAAATGAGTCTCCATGTTAACTCCTATTTGATTGGAGCGCAACAAATGTAAGGCTTAACACGATTAGTCGGACTATAAATACTATCTTTCGCTGTCAGGGGAAACGGGAGTTGGAGTACTTTTTTTCAAACGATTGGGTAAACATGGCATGATTGGTTAGAGCTGCGAATATACTCAATTCAGAGCGTCTGTTCCATGCCACATCTTGTAATAAACTTACTACAGAATCAGTGCGTTGAGCACCAGTGCATATTTTCTAAATAAAAGCCTGGGACATCGGCAGATCGAAGTTGTGCTATATTCGTTGCCATTCAACGTCACTGTGTATTATTTCCATGAATTGTGGTAGGTTTGAACTATTTGATATCTTTTTAAATGAAAATTGAATGTAAATTGATAATTATGTCTGTATATATGTGTGGTTCAGTAGCGAACATGAAGTAAAGCCTATAGTGCTCCAGCCTGAACAGAAGGTGTCGGAGGAAAGTGAAACTACATGGAATTGCCAAACAGTACACTGACACCTAGATTATTGACTAGAAAGAAATAATGCTGGAATTGCAGAGGCGTAGTGACAATTAAGGAGGAATATACTGGTGTAAAGTATTTCAGATGAAGCTGACAGTTGGCCTAACGCTCTGAACTCAGTGTTTGTTTTGTATTGTGCTCAGTGTAGAAATAGAGTATAAATTAGTTCTGAAGTAGGAGGTACAACCTTCTTGTTTCAGGGACCGTGGTCTTAAAGTTATTGAGCAGCACCTGGTCAGAGCTTTGCTGAATCCAGAGGCGGACAGCATACTCCTTGGTCCATATAGCAACCAGTGGGGTGGCTCCAGAACTCATTAAAATAATCGAGCAGAGGAGTCCTTTACTGCAGTCATCACGAAAGTTAAGGAAGTGTGGCCATGGAGCTCAACATTATGTCCCCCCCCCTCTAAAATTGACAGTAAATAAAGAGGGAAATTAATTGTTTTAATGCCAGGAACTGAGAACATCTCTAATACTAGTTCCAACAGAAACAAACTATTGAAGTCATGATGACAAATACCAACAGAGCTTGAAAAAACAAAACAAAACCAGTATTACCTCATATTACCACTACACAACTGACACACATAGGATACTATTAATAATATATGTCACTACAAGATTCATATTGATAAATTCTGTACATATAACTTGTAATTAAAATTGATTGTGATTCCTGGTTCACTTTGTATTTGAATCAGGACACATATACATTAATGACAGCACTGAATACATATTGATATTTGAAAATTTATCAGTGACTCATTTAAGATATCCTCATAGAGTGTTATATGTATGTGAGTGTCACAGTGTTGTCAAGTGTGGTGGAATAAATTAAATTGTTTATCTGTCTGTTGTTGTTGTGACTTACACTTCATCATATACATACCCTAGACATTTAACGTAGTCATCACAATATTCCAGAATAATTCTGACTGAGGCATAATGTGGTAGCAAGTAAGGTCATCTATAATGCACTACACTTATTAGATATAGATACCTTCACAGCTGACCTCAGTCAGTACACTAAGTCCCCTATAAATATTTATAACATCCCACTTTACCACAATAGCTAAACACACATTCTTACATACACATAGATAAACACACATTTATACATACACATAGATAAACACACATTCTTACATATAAATAGATAAACACACTTTCATACATATACATAGATAAACACACATTCAAACATACACAAAGATAAACAAACATTCATACATATGCATATCTAAAAACACATTCATACATACACATAGCTAAACACATTTTCAAACATACATATAGATAAACACCCATTCATACATTTACATAGATAAACATACATTGAAACACATACATAGCTAAACATACATTCATGCAAACACATAGCTACACACACTTATACATACACATAGCTAAACACACCTTCATACATACACATAGCTAAATACACATTCATCCATTCACATAGCTAAACACACACTCATACATACACATAGCTAAACATACATACACATAGCTAAACACACATTCATACATACACATAGCTAAACACACACATTCATACATACACATAGATAAACACATATTCATACATACACATAGCTAAACACACATTCATACATACACATAGCTAAACACGCATTCATACATACACACGTTGGCAGCTGCTTGATTTAGTGTATGTGCCCACAGAGCAGCTTCCTCAAGTGTATTTAGCTACGTGTATGTCTGAATGTGAATGCGTGAATGTGAATGTGTGTATGTGTTAATGTGAATGTGTGTATGTGTGAATGTGAATGTGTGTATGTGTGAATGTGAATGTGTGTATGTGTGAATCGAATCCAGTCTGCGCGGAAGAAACCACCTGTTTGTTCAACGGGCATGACGGCGATTACCAGCAACGCGCTGTGGAGCGTAAGGAGCACGGCGAGGCACGTAGAAAGCCCTGGTCATCCACTGCACCTGACTTCATCTCCAGTCGTCTTGACTTGTCTTGCCACTGGATTGAGATGGACCCAGGCGAGAGAGTGAGGTCGACGAATTGCGCAACTCTTCCTCACTTTAATCCAAATCACCGCGCAAGTCACTCTTTCATCCATTCATCCATTCATCCATCCACTCACAACAAGTCCTGTGGCGATGGGCGAGCGGCGAAGCGGCAGGCGTGGGTACGCTGGCAGTCGTAGTCGCAGACCTACACACAGGCGGCTCAGGCCATATGGTCGTCTTCCACTGATCGGAGCAGCAGTGGGATTCGGCAGCCCCCTGAGTGTCTGAGCAGCCCTCTTTAGAAAAGCACTGCTCACCTCCATGGCACGAGACATAGCAGCACTGAGTGAAACTCGACTTGCAGGCGAGGGCCAACTTTGCGAAAAGGGTGCAGGTTATACATTCTTTTGGAGCGGAAGAGGAACTGAAGAAAGACGAGAAGCAGGGGTTGGATTTGCAATCAAAACAGCAATTGTCAGCAAGTTAGCGGGGGCCCCAAAGGGAATAAATGACAGACTTATGACGGTCAAGATCCCTCTGTTCTATGGAAGAAAACATGCCACCATCATTAGCGCGTATGCACCAACTATGACAAACCAGGATGATGTCAAGGATAAGTTTTACGAAGAACTACATGCAGTCATTGCATCAGTTCCTAAAGCAGATAAGCTCATCATTCTTGGTGACTTTAATGCAAGAGTAGGCTCAGATAACATCTCCTGGAATGGCACTATTGGTAGGTACGGCGTGGGTCGCTGTAACAGTAATGGACTTCGTCTCCTCCAGACTTGCGCAGAACATGACCTCTTTGTCACCAACACCATTTTTCGACTTCCTACCCGCAACAGGACCTCCTGGATGCATCCTCGCTCAAAGCATTGGCACCTAATTGACTATGTAATTGTTAGGAAGAAGGACAGGCAAGATGTCCGGGTGACCAAGTCCATGTGTGGTGCCAAATGCTGGACTGATCATCGCCTCATTGTATCTAAACTTAAAATTCGTATCCAACCAGCCAGGCGCCCTCAGGGGAAGAAAACTCAAAAGAGGCTGGATGTCACCAAACTAAAGAAGACAAAAATCAAACAATCATTTACTGACACCTTAGAAGACCGTCTCAAATCTATCTCGCTAGACGGCCAAAGTGTGGAAACAAATTGGGCAACCCTAAGTGAGCAGATCTACAACACTGCTACAGAGGTCCTGGGTCCTTCCATCAAGAAACAAAATGACTGGTTTGATGAGAACTCAGATGATATAAAGCAGATGTTGGCTGAGAAACACCATCTCCATAAAGCATATTTAAATGATCCAAAATCTACATCCAAGAAAGACGCTTTCAACAACATGCGTAGAATCGTCCAACATAAACTACGCCAGATGCGGGATTCATGGCTGAGTAATAAAGCAGATGAGCTCCAAGGCTTTGCTGACAGCCATGACTTGAAAAACTTTTACCTTGCACTCAAAGCGGTCTATGGTCCAACATCATCAGGATCATTTCCCCTCCTTAATGCAGATGGAAAAAACACTAATTACAGACAAGGAAAAAATGCTCCAACGCTGGGCTGAACATTTTAATAATATCTTGAACCAGCCATCATCTATTAACGACGAAGCCATCATCCGCCTGCCCCAAATTCCTATAAATGAAGCATTAGATGATGTACCAACTCTGGAGGAAACTAAAAAAGCGATTCGTCAACTGTCTAGTGGAAAGGCCCCTGGCTCCGATTCAATTCCTGTTGAGGTTTATAAAGATGGCGGTGCAGTTCTGATAGAGAAACTTCATATGATCTTCCAGCAAATGTGGCAGAGTGAAACCATCCCACACGATCTCAAAGATGCCTCAATTATACATCTATATAAACGTAAAGGTAATCGCCAAGACTACAACAATCATCGAGGCATCTCTCTTTTATCAATCGCTGGGAAGATATTCGCCAGAATCCTTTTGAATCGCCTTACGGCTCATCTTGACAAAGGTCTTTTACCTGAAAGTCAGTGTGGATTCCGGAAAGAACGTGTAACCACAGATATGGTGTTCGCTGCAAGACAGCTACAAGAAAAATGCCAAGAACAGCACTGTGACCTGTACACAGCTTTCATCGACTTGACAAAGGCGTTCGACACGGTCAGTAGAGAGGGTCTATGGAAGATCATGGCAAAATACGGCTGCCCAAAGAAATTTATCACAATAGTGCAGCAACTGCATGATGGAATGCAGGCTAGAGTTCAGGAAAACGGTGAGCTATCAGAGCCTTTCCCCGTCTCAAATGGAGTTAAACAAGGGTGCGTACTTGCACCGACTCTGTTCAGTATCATGTTTTCTGCTATGCTGACTGATGCTTTTAGAGACGGGGACACAGGAATCGAATTAGTTATCGTATTGATGGAAAATTGTTTAACCTTAGGAGGCTTCAAGCAAAAACCAAGGTCAAATCACACACCATCAGAGATCTTCTGTTTGCTGATGATTGTGCCCTCAATGCTGGCTCAGAGGCTGATCTGCAGCATAGTGTAGATAGATTCTCCGAAGCCTGCGCCAACTTTGGGCTTACCATCAACACGAAGAAAATAGAAATCATGTACCAACCAGCTCCTGGCACAGTTTATACTGAGCCAGTCATCAAGGTTAATGGTGAGTGTTGAGGACTGTTTCGCGGCTTGCAGACATGTGAATGGTTGCAAACATTGGCATGCCTGCACCACGGAACTCCTCAATTGAATAAGACCAGAAATCGCACAGATCGATGTATGACGCGTCAAGCCTAGTTACATTTTAGTCTATGTGTGGCCATTGAGCCGAATGGCAGTGTTGGAATGTGTGGGAAATCCACTTAAGGATCGTGTTTGAATATGTGGCATAGCCACTGATTAAATATATGTGGAACGGCAGATCCACTGGAAAGTGTAAGATAGCGTAAGGATCCGTATCAAATTGATTATAGGACCAGGTAGAGTCCGGATTAGAATCGCGAACAAAGCAGATTACGTTCACCTTGAACTTATATATATATGGCAGTTAAAGCCTGGCGATGCAAGCCAAAGATGTTGAATAATGATACATAGACAGGATCTATAGATTTACAGATAATGTACTCACTAGTATTGTGAAGAGATAATAATTCTAAGGATCGGATTCAGTAGGAGTTGGTTGCACACTCTTTTACGCTATAAACTTAACGGTTAACCCAGACGAGCTAAGTCTGTGAGAGGAACATTGTGTAGAGCTTAGAACTATGATGAAGCCAAGTTAAATGTGTGAACTGTGTTACACCCATTGTGTAAAAGTATATATTAAATTGTTCAGTCGTCAATGGAACTTGTTGATTGCCTGAATTATGCAAGTTCTCACTCTGTGCTGTGACTGTCATTAATCCTTGCAAGGTCAGTCCAGATTATCACAGGTATTTCTAAGACTAACTATAATCTAACCAACACTGCGGAAGAATTAATATACAATAACGACACTGAATATAATAGGCTAATAATTTAAATCACACCATAATGGCTTAAAGCTGCAATCGAACTATAAAGCTGGAATTAGAATAGATGAATTATAATATCTGAAATATTGACAAGCAACCCAATAAACTCACGTCCAACGGTGCTGAATCTTTTAATAACAACTAAC
This sequence comes from Oreohelix idahoensis, assembly GCA_024509875.1. NCBI lineage: Eukaryota > Metazoa > Mollusca > Gastropoda > Stylommatophora > Oreohelicidae > Oreohelix > Oreohelix idahoensis. Next base: position 512,979 of record JAMPIV010009416.1, on the reverse strand, counting down.
AATAAAAGATACAGCGGGAGACCGTAACTTACTGGTGTCAGAAAGTGTTCGGACAATTTTCAGAATTCATCTTTTCCGTTACCCAATTGAACGAACTAATGTTCATGAATCAGGCTTCAAGTTGGGAAGATTCTAGTGGAAACAACTTCAAGATCAACTCAGTTCGTCACAGACAAAGTAACAGTGGAAATTGAACAGTTCAAGAAAGTCTCATTCAAGGCGCAGGTCCAAGCTGGCAACTCAAATTTACACATCAAGTTACGAAGGTCAAGGTCGAGTCATCACTCCGATTAACGGTCGCTGAGTCGCTGAATCAAATCGATCGGATGTCATTCAATTTTTGATCCTGAACCATTACATAGAACCAGAAAGACAATCCATACACTTGTTAAACCTCCAGAGCAACCGGGGAAGTATTTCAACAGAATTTCTTTCAATATTACGTTTGAAAATCTTCAGTCAACCGGTCAAGTTTGCTTCTCAATGAAAACAAGTCAAACAGCTGGGAGAATCTTGTTGTGGTTTATTTTTGGGATCACAATGGCATGACCACATGAAGATAAGTTCTTGTCTAAATTAGAGCTTTCGACTAAAGTGTGTTGTCCAGTTGGCTAGCTTTGGCCTTCAATTTTTCCTCCGCTGTCACTTGTCTGTCCTACTTTGCAGTCCTAGTACTTATCATTACGTGTTTACTATCAATGTATTTTATGTAACTTCGCGGGAAGGATGGATAGGGCTTATCATTGCTTCTATATTCCTTTGGAAGATTTAAGCAATTTTAACGACTTTTAGGGATAATTGCTTATATTTGCTGACTGAGGATCTAACTGATTATTAATTTTTCTTTTGAGTTAGGATATAAATGTTTCTTCAGTTAGCCATATAACCACTTTGCTTGTGCTAGTTGTGACGTCACGTGCCTACGTCATTTAATTTAAATAAATTACTTTCCGTTTTGTGTCACTATTTTATTCGTTTGTGATCTAAAAATCTCTCTGTCTCATTGTTAGTTTAGGACGACTTGTATCGTAAAATTATTGTAATGTTACTTTAAATATTTTATTTCTCTTATTAATACGTCTAGTACCTACTTAGTTTCTTTTTATCTGTTTCATTGCGTCGTATAAGTGAATATATCATTTCATTTGCTTGTTCCATCCATTGTTTATCGTCACCTGTTCTTGTCTCTGGCTATAGTAAATATCATAGTTACTTTGAATTAATGAAGCTCATATGTTCATAATATAGTTACTGACAAATAATATACTATTATAAGGTATTGAGAACTTATAACCTTATAACCATGTCTGCCATTGAGTATTTTCTCAGGCAAGGAAAGAAATCTGGTTTACAGGGACCATCTCTTCAGGACTTTATTATGAAAAATCTGAAGGAGGTAGAAATAGAAGGAGGTGATCAGTCCTCAATTGAAGAAGAATGGTATTGGAAAGAAAATAGATTATTGAGAATCATTGATGATAGGGAGAGATTGATTGATGAGTTATATGATGAGGTGAAAGTATTAAAATCACAAGTAGATGTAGATGGATCTAATTTTCGATCATTAACAGTTGATTTTTCAAATCGTAAGGAGTCATTAGATACTGCCTTGAGGGAGAATAAAGCTTTGAACTCTGAGATTTTGGTACTGCAAGATAACATTGCAGCATGTCAAAATAAAAGTTCCAAAATCAGTGATGACTGTTCTGATAAGGTTACTGATATTAATGAGAAGTTTTGTAAAGCAAAAGAGGCTTTGGAGACCAGAATTCAATCACAAGTTGCTCAAATTAAGTGTCTTGTTCGTGATATGTCGAAATTGAGACTCGAGTTGAGAGAGAAGAAGGATAAAGAACAATCTCTTACTCATGAGTTGGTTACTGTGAAAGCAGAATATGAGAATTTTAAACATAAGACCAATGAGACCAAGACTTATGTAGATTCAGAGTCTGATATATTATGTGTTCTAAGAAAAGAAAACTCTGAACTCAGAGATAATATTAAACGACTAAGTGAGAAAAACAGTAAGTTACAACTTAGTAAGTCAGAACTTAGAAAACTTACTCCTGATTTGGAAATGGAAAATTTAAAACAGGAGATCAGGTATGACAATGATAAGGAAAAGGCTCTTACCAGTGAACTGGAAAAACTAAGGATAGATTATGATAAATTCAAAGTTGAGGCCCAGAAACATGTAGATTCCAAGATGTTTCAGATTGTTGGTCTATTAGATGAGAATGAAGATCTATTACAACAACTTGAGGATAAACAAATAGGATTGCCCGAGAAGGTTGCTGATCTTAAGGAAAGCCATTATAACTCTATTGAAGGACTACAACTTGAACTTCAACAAGAAAAGGCAAAGAATATGGAGACTGTTAGTAGACACTCTATAGAAATTGAACAACTAACTAAAACTGCTGCTGCAGAACATAAAGTAAAAGATTTAGAGATTGTTAAATTACATCGAAGGGTGGATGTTTTATTAGATATCATATCACAGGAACATGTATTGCCATCAGATGGCATTGGTTTGGGTATGAAATTGGGTTACCGTGATATTTCACCACACCCAAACGACTTTCTGCAGAAGCATAGCATTTCAAATGCTAAACTTAGTGATGATACAGATCGCTCTCATAAGAGGGATATCCGACTTCCAGCATTCAATGCTAGGATTCATTTACAACGACGGGATGGTCGATCATTCAGAGGAAAATATAGTTTTCCTCGTCAGGATTCTTGTGTCAGGGTTTCCTGTCATAACCGTTCTGATTTTCATGATGTTGGATCTTGGCGTAAGGCCAGTGCTAGGTATGTCACTATGGAAAAAAGTCCACCACATGGGAATAATAATGGTAAACAAAACACCCTTACGGGATATGAACAGATGAAGTTCCATGAGACCAAACTTCATGACGATATTTGTTATTGTTATAGTCATGAGGATCATATTGTTGGTAAAACAGCTGTTGATAGGAAATATACGACATCTCAGGGTGACACTCCTCAGCTACCACATGAGACATCTACTAATGTGGAGGATGTCGTTCATACTGTTTCTATTTATTTTGATAGGAATCGCTATGAACAGCTTTGTCTTCAAAATACAGTCAATGCTGATGGTGGGGAGGCATTGACTGTACCTTCCGGTCGGTCCGTCATGTCATGCTCAGATACGACATGTCAAATTGACAATCATCGGGCTACACCCGATGGTGATGAGCTGCAACATGTGAAATCTGCTCATTTGGAAGATGTTGATCATCATATTGGTTCCATTTATTTTGATGAGAATCTCTATACACAACTTTGTCTTCAAAAGCCATTTAATACTGATGGTGTGGAGACATCGACTGAATCTTCCGAGCATCCCATCATGACATGCTCAGACGCGACTAATAGTATTGGTCATCATCAGATGAGTAAACAGCACGCTCATGGTACTTCTACTCTTAAGAGTATGAATGATGTTGTCAAAGGGGACACAAAATTTACTAGAAAGAGTCATGAGGCTGGACGAGGGGTTGTTGATAATCATACTCGTCGGGATGATCACAAGGATGGCCATGATCGTCCAGCTCTTACGACATGCAAGGAACGAGATATACATAGCAATACCTCTGTGCGCGTGACTCGCACGACACATGATAGATTCAATGATTCTCGGGCTCAGTTCAGACCTGGCCGAGATCATATTTCATTGAATCGCACTGTTTTAGTGCGCAATTTACCTTCGGGTGCGACTTGGTATGCGCTCAGGAGATTTTTCCAGCGTATCGGAGATGTTGAATTTGTTCGTATGTTCGAACTTCAACATTCTTCTCACCAACTTGCATTTGTTCGTTTTGCTCGTTATTGCGATGCTCGCAGAGCGGTGAAATTCAAAAATGGTTCTCGTTTTGCACACCATTACTTAGACGTGCAACTCGCACGCAATTCTACACCACGCACTTTATAGTTGCGTTGGATTATCTATTTTCTTCTGTCTTTGGATGTTTTGTTCTTCTCTACATCCATAGTTTAGTGTGCTATTTCTTATATTTGTTCGCACATGATAATTTTCTTTTGGTAATATCGACGTTATTTTTAGAGGATAATAATAATAATAATAATAGCCCCTTCAGTCATAACTGACTATGGGAATGCGCCCCTGAGGTGACAGCCCTCAGCTGCTTATTTTCCTGGTGCTCCTTTCGACGTTTTCTCCTCACCTCTGCTTCCTGTGTGAGCCTCTCTTCGCCCAATCTGAGGTGGCGCCGTAAATAGCATCGCCACTTAGTGCGATCGGCAGCTTCATCCTCCCATGATACTTGCTTCAATTATGTCTGTCATCAGTAATACTTGCATTATTTGTGCTGACTTCACTGATCTCTGTATTTTTGTCTTTATTACTGTAGGCAACTATGATTCGTTGCGTAAGTTCATTCACTTTAGGTGTTCGAATAACATGATAATTGCAAGTACTTTTATTAGAATGAATACAAGCGCATGATGCGCCGCCTTCGTGGCGATCGAAAAGATGTCATCACATACATCGATGACATCTGTCTATTTCACAACACATGGGAAGACCACATTACTGGTTTATCTTCTCTTCTCTTTACACTACGACAACATGGTTTGACTGTAAGACCTTCTAAGGTCCAGATAGGTTGTCAGGAGATTACTTTTCTTGGTCACCGCATAGGTAACCATAGATTACACCCTGATGACAATACAGTCAAGCGTATACTGGAGATTGCCACTCCATCATCTAAGAAACAAGTAAGAAGTTTACTTGGGCTTGTTAACTATTACCATAAATTTATACCACGCTTCGCACAGATTTCTGCTTCTTTGTCCGGATTGTTGGCCAAAGGCATTCCCAAAAAAATATTATGGACACCGCAGTGCAAAGAGGCGTTGTTTTATGATAAAGAATTTATTTAAGAATCCTCCTATCCTGTTATTGCCAAACATACATTTACCATTCTTGATTCAAACAGATGCATCCGGCTCCGGAATCGCAGGTTGTTTGCTTCAATGCTATGAAGGGATACTCCATCCATGCTTGTTTGTCACACGCAAGCTTACTCCGGCAGAACAAAAATACGCAACAGGAGAGCGCGAACTGCTCGCGGTGGTGTGGTGCTTAGAAAAACTGTCTAAGTACTTGATAGGGAGAAAGTTCTTTATCTACACAGACCACAGTCCGCTCACGTTTATCACTTCGAGAACTATGAAAAACGCAAGAATTCACAGATGGTTTCTTTTACTACAAGAATTCGCCTTTTCAATAATTCCGATTTCAGGAACTGATAATAACCTCGCGGACTTGTTATCAAGAAATTTTACGTCACAGGATTGAGATAACTTTCTTGTCTTGATGTTGACAAGGGACATAATTTTATAATTATTGTTTCTAATTAGGAATATTAATTTCATTATTTCATTTTGACGTTAGATAACATGCACAGATTATAGTCGGGCACATCTTCGCCACCACTCTCTCACGTGCCACGAGTGTCACGTTTGGGAGCGGGGGGGATGATGTTGAGGACTGTTTCGCGGCTTGCAGACATGTGAATGGTTGCAAACATTGGCATGCCTGCACCACGGAACTCCTCAATTGAATAAGACCAGAAATCGCGCAGATCGATGTATGACGCGTCAAGCCTAGTTACATTTTAGTCTATGTGTGGCCATTGAGCCGAATGGCAGTGTTGGAATGTGTGGGAAATCCACTTAAGGATCGTGTTTGAATATGTGGCATAGCCACTGATTAAATATATGTGGAACGGCAGATCCACTGGAAAGTGTAAGATAGCGTAAGGATCCGTATCAAATTGATTATAGGACCAGGTAGAGTCCGGATTAGAATCGCGAACAAAGCAGATTACGTTCACCTTGAACTTATATATATGGCAGTTAAAGCCTGGCGATGCAAGCCAAAGATGTTGAATAATGATACATAGACAGGATCTATAGATTTACAGATAATGTACTCACTAGTATTGTGAAGAGATAATAATTCTAAGGATCGGATTCAGTAGGAGTTGGTTGCACACTCTTTTACGCTATAAACTTAACGGTTAACCCAGACGAGCTAAGTCTGTGAGAGGAACATTGTGTAGAGCTTAGAACTATGATGAAGCCAAGTTAAATGTGTGAACTGTGTTACACCCATTGTGTAAAAGTATATATTAAATTGTTCAGTCGTCAATGGAACTTGTTGATTGCCTGAATTATGCAAGTTCTCACTCTGTGCTGTGACTGTCATTAATCCTTGCAAGGTCAGTCCAGATTATCACAGGTATTTCTAAGACTAACTATAATCTAACCAACACTGCGGAAGAATTAATATACAATAACGACACTGAATATAATAGGCTAATAATTTAAATCACACCATAATGGCTTAAAGCTGCAATCGAACTATAAAGCTGGAATTAGAATAGATGAATTATAATATCTGAAATATTGACAAGCAACCCAATAAACTCACGTCCAACGGTGCTGAATCTTTTAATAACAACTAACAAAAAAAGATACAGCGGGAGACCGTAACAGTGAGAAACTGAATGTTGTGAACAGATTCACATACCTTGGTAGCACACTATCCCAGAACATTGTCATTGATGATGAGGTGAACACCAGGATCTCCAAAGCCAGCAGCACATTTGGCAGACTATAGACCAACGTTTGGCATCGAAGTGGCATTAGTCTACAGACAAAGCTGAAGGTGTGCAGAGCTGCGGTGCTTCCAGTGCTGCTATATGCATGTGAAACATGGACTGTATACAGGCGCCACGTAAAGAAGCTAAACCACTTCCATACAGTCTGTCTCAGGAAGATAATGAACATCAAATAGCAAGACAAGATCCCGGATACCGCCGTTCTTGACAGAGCTGGTATCCCTAGTATTGATACTATTCTGATGCAGTCACAAATTCGCTGGGCAGGTCATGTAGTCCGCATGCCAGACCATCGACTGCCAAAGATACTCTTTTATGGTGAGATGCAGAAGGGTAAACGCTCTCATGGTGGCCAAAAGAAGCGCTTCAAAGACACGTTAAAGACGTCATTGAAAACCTTTGACATAAACCCAGACACATGGGAAGCTGCTGCGCAAGACCGAACTTCTTGGCGCACATCTCTTCGTAAAGGTGCAGCAGCATGCGAATCATCCAGAAGAGCAGCAGCGGAACAGCGGAGACAAGCTAGAAAGGACCGTGAAATAAAACCTTCACATGAAGCAAACATTCCCTGCCCACACTGTCCAAGATCTTTCCAGGCCCGCATCGGGCTCTTCAATCACCTTCGTACCCATAGACTAACCTAACATATTCTTAAATAATTGGATGAACAGAGTGGTCTTCATCACCCGTGATGGACGAACAACCACATCTGTGAATGTATGTTTTCTTTATGCATTGAGTTAATTAATGCTTTTCGGCCGTCTAGACCGTCTTGAAGTACTGTGATAATTAAAGTTTGTCTTGTGTCAAAGTGTCACGGTATTGCTTCCCCTGCTTTGCAATAGTGGTCCGACAGTGGCCAAAACTAAAGTATATATAACATAGGCTTTAATGGAGTCTATCTTTACACAAGATTACTCTTGGCAGAAATGTAGATAAATATTAGACAAACATAAAGGTATGTTTTCAGGCACTCGTAAGAAATAAAGAAGTAGAACTCTTGGACAACAGAAAAACAACAGACGTGAGTGGCTTACCCAGGGTTCGAACCCCGTACCTTCCGTACGACAACTCCGCCTAGCTATCAAGCGAATCACACTGACCCCACGGCCAGCTAGGCATCCCCAAAAAAAAGGATGCTTTGCTGACTATTTATCAGTACGAAACACACAAGATAACACCGGAAGTATACAGTGGGCAACTCAGCCCTTTAATGACGCAATTACTTCTGTTGTTCCCCTATTAACAGTATGTGTCAGTCCAAACAAGACAAAGACCTTGATACTGGGTCCAGTAAATAGTAGAAGACTTAAGGACAGTAGTATAGAACAGAGGGTAGGTTTCTGGTATTGTATAAACATAAATAACACATAAGGAAGGGAAACCCGAGGCCTGTAAACAGTAAATTAATATTAGACAAACATAAAGGTATGTTTTCAGGCACTCGTAAGAAATAAAGAAGTAGAACACTTGGACAACAGAAAAAACAACAGACGTGAGTGGCTTACCCAGGGTTCGAACCCCGTACCTTCCGTACGACAACTCCGCCTAGCTATCAAGCGAATCACACTGACCCCACGGCCAGCTAGGCATCCCCCCCCCCCAAAAAAAGGATGCTTTGCTGACTATTTATCAGTACGAAACACACAAGATAACACCGGAAGTATACAGTGGGCAACTCAGCCCTTTAATGACGCAATCACTTCTGTTGTTCCCCTATTAACAGTATGTGTCAGTCCAAACAAGACAAAGACCTTGATACTGGGTCCAGTAAATAGTAGATGACTTAAGGACAGTAGTATAGAACAGAGGGTAGGTTTCTGGTATTGTATAAACATAAATAACACATAAGGAAGGAAAACCCGAGGCCTGTAAACAGTAAATTAATATTAGACAAACATAAAGGTATGTTTTCAGGCACTCGTAAGAAATAAAGAAGTAGAATACTTGGACAACAGAAAAACAACAGACGTGAGTGGCTTACCCAGGGTTCGAACCAAAAAAACATATACAGTAACATGGTTATTGGTTTTAACTATGCTCAGCCCAATGCAGCATTAGTTTCGTATATCGTCTATTTGTCTATACCCTGTCGATGGAAGGTATATTTTCCCCGGAATGATCTAATAATCTTCACTGGGTGTGTAGACACATTAGTATCGCACTTAGTACTGACTGCATGTCGTAAAATACGTTTATTCCCTCTGGCGTTCATCAATATATTTTCACCTGCCAGTACATCGAGTAGACAATCGACCCTCTTTCTTAAATTATCCCTTTCAGAAGTCAGGAAAGCAATCTTCTGCTTCTGTTTCTTATTTATTTTATCCAAGTTGGGGTTAATATTCTTATCCTTATCCCTTAAAGAATCAAGTGTGATCAATGCTGTTGACAGTTCAAAGATATGTTGTCGTGTTTCATTTTCAAGGTCAGCATATCTATGTTTCTCAACCAGGAGTAACGTCTCTAATGCGGTCACCCTGTCATCAATGAAAAGGATGCTTTGCTGACTATTTATCAGTACGAAACACACAAGATAACACCGGAAGTATACAGTGGGCAACTCAGCCCTTTAATGACGCAATCGCTTCTGTTGTTCCCCTATTAACAGTATGTGTCAGTCCAAACAAGACAAAGACCTTGATACTGGGTCCAGTAAATAGTAGAAGAAATCAATAAAGGGCTGAGTTGCCCACTGTATACTTCCGGTGTTATCTTGTGTGTTTCGTACTGATAAATAGTCAGCAAAGCATCCTTTTTTTGGGGGATGCCTAGCTGGCCGTGGGGTCAGTGTGATTCGCTTGATAGCTAGGCGGAGTTGTCGTACGGAAGGTATGGGGTTCGAACCCTGGGTAAGCCACTCACATCTGTTGTTTTTCTGTTGTCCAAGTGTTCTACTTCTTTATTTCTTACGAGTGCCTGAAAACATACCTTTATGTTTGTCTAATATTAATTTACTGTTTACAGGCCTCGGGTTTCCCTTCCTTATGTGTTATTTATGTTTATACAATACCAGAAACCTACCCTCTGTTCTATACTACTGTCCTTAAGTCTTCTATTTACTGGATCCAGTATCAAGGTCTTTGTCTTGTTTTGACTGACACATACTGTTAATAGGGGAACAACAGAAGTGATTGCGTCATTAAAGGGCTGAGTTGCCCACTGTATACTTCCGGTGTTATCGTGTGTGTTTCGTACTGATAAATAGTCAGCAATGGTAGTAATGATAATCGTCACACAGAGGGAGTAGCCATCCTAATGACACAGAAAGCAGCAGCATCGCTTATCAGCTGGGTACCTATCAATGAGAGGCTAATATTAGCTAGATTTCAGACACGATTTTTCAAGCTCTCAATTGTACAATGTTATGCACCAACTAACGACGCTCTTGATACCACAAAAGATGACTTCTATGAAGCACTTCTAAGTACCATCAACACAATACCCAAGCATGACATAATAGCAGTCATGGGTGATTTTAACGCCAAAGTAGGTGACAACAACGATGGAGTACAAAGATATCTCGGTACTCATGGAATAGGCTGTATGAATCAAAATGGCGAAAGACTTCTAGAACTTTGTGAAATATCAAACCTCGTTGTGGCAGACACCATCTTTCCACATAAGAATATCCACAAGATAACATGGAATTCACCTGATGGCAGAACTAAGAACCAGATAGATCACTTCTGCATAAGCGCTAAATTTCGCTCATCAGTTCAAGACGTCAGAGCATACAGAGGTGCAGAGATCGGAAGCGATCATAACCTCTGCATAGCTAAACTGAGAATTAAACTGAAGAAGTTATACCAACAGAATAAAAATAGAAGAATAGATGTACACAGACTGCAATCAAATGATATAAAGGAGGAATATAATGTCAAAATGAACAACTATTTCGATGCTTTAGGCAAAATTGACAACGATATCACCACCAAGACAATCGATACTAAATGGGAACAACTGAGAACAGCAATGACAGAAGCAGCAGTAGCGACCACCGGATACCTAGTACATAAAAAGAAAAAATGGATGAGAGAAGATACTTGGGATAAAATACAAGAAAGGAAAACAGCAAAACTTAAACTACTAGCGGCAAGTACACATAATGCAGTTGAATCTTGCAAACTATCTTATAACTTGTTAAATAAAGAAGTGAAGACAAAAACTCGAAGAGATAAAAGACATTTCATCAATGAACTGGCCGTAGAAGCTGAAAATGCTGCAAGAACTGGTAATAGTAGGTGCCTTTATCAAATTACAAAACAACTATGTCACCAGCCTACTGCTATGGAAACACCTGTTAAAGGTAAATTAGGGAATTCAATACCAACAGAAAAAGAACAAATGAAGAGATGGGCTGAGCACTTCATGGAGGTGCTAAACAGACCACCACCAACAGTAACACCTGATTTTAATAATGAAACACTCACAACCACCTTGCCAATAACTTGCGATGAATTCACGCTGGACGAGATCAAACAAGCCGTTAAAAGATTAAAAAATTTTAAAGCTGCTGGAGTTGACGAAATTTCAGGGGAAATGATTAAAGCAGTTAATGACAACAACCTCTTGAGAATTTTAGATATTATAAATGAAGTATGGAGAGAAGAACAACCACCACAACAATGGAAAGACAGTATTATTGTAAAGTTACCGAAGAAAGGTGATCTATCAGACTGTAATAACTGGCGTGGTATATCTCTATTATCAGTACCTGGAAAATTATTATGTTGCATGATGTTAGAAAGACTTAAATTGCATGCTGACGAAAAGATCAGAGAAGAACAAGCGGGTTTCAGGCCGAAACGATCATGTATTGATCAAATATTCACACTAAGAACAATTATAGAAGAATCAGTAGAAAGGCAATCGCCACTTATTATCACCTTCGTCGATTTTCAAAAAGCCTTTGATAGTCTACACCGCCCATCATTGTGGAAGATACTTACAATCTATGGTTTTCCAACAAAATATGTGAATATAATCAAAGCGCTATATGACAATGCAAGATGTTGTGTTAGAACAAATAAAGGGAATACAGAATGGTTTACAGTAGAAACAGGGGTTAAACAAGGCTGTATTATGTCACCACTACTTTTTGGAATAGCTATTGATTGGGTTATGAGAAACTATACCCACAATGAACAATTGGGTATAAAATGGACAAATGGAAAATTCCTGGGGGACCTGGATTTCGCAGATGATGTAGCATTCTTAAGTTCAACACCAAGACAATCCCAAGAAGCAATAAATAATTTGTGTCATCTCTCGGTTAAAATAGGTCTCCAAATAAATGCCTCTAAAACTAAAGCTATGAACTTTTCTAACGAGACCTTTGATATCATCTTGAACGGGGAAAAACTACAGAAAGTTGAAAGTTTCAATTATTTAGGCAGTAAAATGACTCAGGATGGTGACACAACAAGAGAAATCCATACTAGAATTGCTTTGGCAGCTAGCGCCTTCAATAGATTATCTAACATTTGGAAATTACGATCATTGAATATACATACCAAGCTTCGTCTGTTTAATTCAAATGTTATCTCAGTGTTAACATACGGCTGTGAGAGTTGGAAAATAACAAAATCATTGGAGAACAAGCTGAATACATTCGAGAACAAATGTCTTAGAAAACTCATGAACATCAGTTGGAAAGAATTCAAGACTAATCGACAAATAAGAGAAGACTCTAGGCAGAAATATGTCTCCGACTATATAAGGAAAAGACGATGGTCATATATCGGTCATGTCCTACGAATGCAAAACAACAGAATACCACTACAGGCGCTCACTTGGGTTCCTGAGGGTAAGAGGAAAAAAGGAAGACCAAAAGAAACACTCAGAAGAACAATAATAAGAGAAGGAAGAACGTTGGGCCTAAATAATGTGCAAGAGCTAAGAGGAGTGGCGTCACAACGAACAACCTGGAGAGCACTGGTTTCTGCCTTATGCGCCGTGTTTGGTGCTTAAAGAATTTATTATTATTATTATTATCCTTTTTTTGGGAGATGCCTAGCTGGCCGTGGGTTCAGTGTGATTCGCTTGATAGCTAGGCGGAGTTGTCGTACGGAAGGTACGGGGTTCGAACCCTGGGTAAGCCACTCACGTCTGTTGTTTTTTTGTTGTCCAAGTGTTCTACTTCTTTATTTCTTACGAGTGCCTGAAAACATACCTTTATGTTTGTCTAATATTAATTTACTGTTTACAGGCCTCGGGTTTCCCTTCCTTATGTGTTAGAAATGTAGATAGAAGAGTAAAAACGATTCTATCACTTTGAAGTCTTCACAAGATATTCAGAATAAGCGAGAACAATGCAGGTTAGGCTGTATATAATTCTGCCGACGCTTTTGTGAAGGAATTAAGCACTTATTATATAAGCCACCTACCCCTGGTTTACTCATTAGATTTCAATTATTATATTATAGCTCTCTTTAGTGTGTAGTAATTTGACTGAGACAAGCATGCAGTAGCTTTGAAATGATTAAATCGAAGTTAAATTTGTAACATTACAAATACCAAATGTAATAATCACTTTAGGTTTTAACAGTTGGAAAATAAATTGAATAGTTATGGATCAAGAAAAGTTATCATCATGCTCTTTAAGGAATGTGAGATGTTACAAGAAGTTCAAGTGGCAGCATATATTTGAACTTAGCTGCCAATGACGGTTCTGCTCCTTCTTATGGGTTGGTTCTTTTCACTCTGCTCATGCTCGTCTCTGATCAAGGTTGTCGGGTGTAGCTCGTTTCCCAGAAATGTCAAGGAGAGTCTACCACGGGGCTCCTTCGTCTTAAAGGTTCCCTTCTTGTTCCAGAGATAGTACTTTCTGCTGGTACCACCTATAACTATGGTAAAAGAATAGAAAGAAGCGCTCTTCTGGGGTATGACGTTTTCCACCCCATAGTTATGGGTTCCTATCTTCCCATACCTTACTTACTTAGTCGTTCCCCTTCTACCGTGAGGTGTAGAGGTTTGGAAGAGAGAGCGCCAGACTATCCTATCGGCTGTCTTCCTCCTGGCCTGGCTCCATTCTAGTCCTCGGTACTTCAAAGATTGTCTAATGTTGTCCTCCCAGCGGACTCTGGGTCTTCCTCGGGGTCTGGATCCTTGGCTCTTTTCTTCCCATACCACCATCCCAAATAACTCAGAAGTTCCCTCGAGGAGAATTAAATTTAATCCTTCGGGATAAACTTTCTTTACATTTAAATAGAATAGCTTTAGCTTTACATGACATTTAAATGAAAAGGTTGATAATACAGATAGAGTCTGTTTATATATACATCTCCACTGATTGAAAAGTGTTCACAATATAACTTGGATATGTTTTCATTTATGGTTACACTGATTGAAAAGTTTAAACCTTTCTTTAACTTTAAAATGAATATTTTTACATAGACATTTACAGTGGTTTAAAGCTTAAGTACTTACATTAACTTACATATGTTTATATGGACATTTACACTGCTTTGAAATTGTAAGTATTATAGTTAAAATGTACATCATTTCTTTCGTCTTTTCCTCCCTGCTCCATAGTTAACCTGGGACTATTTTCTGCTTTTAGTTCTCTTTACGAAACTAGCAATAAAGCAATCACCAGCCCTAACAGTGGTGGTTCATGAATCATCATTCTAGATACTGAGGTTGCCAGCCTCAACGTAACTGGGATATCTAGCGATTTTCACACATTATAATATTCGCATGGTAATATATATATATATATATATATATATATATATATATATATATATATATATATATATATATTAGTTCACATGTTATAATTAAATATATAATGTAAAATGACACTACTTACGCCAATCGTGGCTCACAGACTTTTTGGCTTAGATGAATAAAAGAGACTTGAATCGGTCTCTTACACGCATCTGGGGTGTCGTTAATTTAATAAGTTCCCTCTCTGACTTCGTGTGTGGTCCTTTAGTTTCCTCAGTCCCGGTTTCCTTATTTAATATGAAAGAGATTTCCTAGGCTATGAAAGTCCGTCCAAAATTCTCCAATAAAAGGTGTCTGGTATGTTAAGAACGATTTTCTAAATTCTAATTCTTCACTGTAGCAATGTCTGGTATCTTGGCAAGCGATTTCTCAAGTGATGTAGCTTGAGAAAATGGTCAGATATATTCTCGGCCTTCCCACGCCTTCGTTTTGTATGGTTAAATAAACGACCCAATCATATTTAAACAGGCGAGGTCGGATGTTGTACTTTCAAAATATTACATGTGAAAAAATGTGCGTAAAGCAAAGGATCGTGTATTACCATATATGGCGATGAGATCTACAATGCCTTGCGTACAGTCTCGCGAACATGTCGTTAACCTCATAATACAACACGTGTCGGATGCAGCAATCATTACTTTTATCTAAAGTAATCATGTCATCCATATCCGTCCATCAGTAGTCTCCCTTTATTCCAAGCTTTGGTGATGAGCGCATCCGTGTTTTGTCGGTGATTAAGCCGATAGTGCTGGCCAATGTACGTGTTATCTGCCGCGCCTATAACCAACAAATCTGGGCAGCGACAAGCAAATTTGATTATGTCTACCACTCTTGTGAGTAATTATCACAGCAAATTTGGGTAGCTTTAAGCAAAATGGGCTTCTTATCACCAGCAAGGAGTGTCAAATAATTTGATAAAATCAAATATCTGCTACTTAGCAGAAAAAGAAAGAAAGAAAAGTGCAACAATTGACAGCACGCAAATAAAATCAGTACAACAAATGTACCGATACTGCTGGAGTGAAACCGAGATCGAGAGGGGCTACCCCGTTCTGTGACACGAAGGTTGTGGTTTGTCGTGTAAGCGGTGTGTACTTAATTGAGATCCAAATTCTGACACGTAAATTCCAACCAACCACTCAACATACACAGTACATACATAATGCACTACTATTTACTATCTGTATACACACACACATAATACATGCACGCTCGTGGTAGATTATTAATAGTCAAAGAGAGGTAACCCGGTTTTATTACAAAAGAATAATAAATGAGTAGTCGAGGATTTGCATAAGGAGGCGCCACGGGATATCACGTGGTGCAAGTTTGGGTAGGTATATAAATAAGGATAGACTAAAGGCCTCAGAACAATCAGCCTGATGAGTCATGCAATTAAGATACTGCTCAAAATCATACAGGAAAGAATAACAAGAAAGGTAGACAGCGAAATCCAAGAAGAACAGTTTGGTTTTAGACGGAACAGTGTAACAAGAGAGGCAATATTTTGCCTAAGAATATTAGCAGAAAAATATACAGAGGTCCAAACAAGTATGTACGAGCTTTTGACAGAGTTCATCATGACAAAATAATTGAATGCCTGGAAGACATAGGTGTTGATGGAAAAGATATAAGAATACTCAGTAACCTTTATTGGCAGAAAACTGCCGCAGTAAGATCTGGAAGGAATTATTCACCATACATAGACATAAAAAGAGGTGTCAGACAAGGTTATGTTCTGTCCTCCTGCCTATTTAATCTATACACCGAAAAAAAAATGTTGAAACAGATACAGGAAATACCAGGACTGAACATCAGTGGAAGGTCAATAAACAACCTTAGATATGCAGATGATACCGTGTTGTTAGCTGAAAACGAAAGGATTTACAAGAACAAGTGAAGCAGGTGAACAGTATAAGTCATGAATATGGACTCGACATTAAGATTGAGAAAACTATGATAATTATCAAAACAGACGATAAGCCCACATTAAAGATAAGCTTAAATGGGAAAATCCTGGAACAAGTCAAGAACTACGTATATCTTGGTCATATAATAACAGAAGATGGCAGATGTGAAACAGAAATCAAGAAGAGAATAGATATGGTCAAAGATACATTCAACAATATGAAACATATACTGACATCTAAACTGTTATCTCACAAATTAAAACTGAGAATCATAACGTGTTATATATATTCTGTATGGTGCAGAAACATGGACGATGAATAAGCATTTGGATGAAGGAATTGATGCTCTTGAAATGTGTATATATAGAAGAATGGTACGCATCTCATTAAAAGAGAAGAACAAAAATAAGCTGGTCCTAGAAAATGTAGGTATGAAAAGAGAACTAATGAGGGAGATCAAAGTTCGGCAGTTAAAATACTTTGGCCACATAAAAAGGCATAACACCCTGCAGAAGACCTTAATAGAAGGGAAAGTTGAAGGCAAACGTGCAAGGGAAAGTCACCGCTGTAAGTGGGAAAATAACATCAAGAGATGGACAGGAAAGAGTCTATCAGAGTGCACCACCAAGACAAGAGACAGAAGACGTTGGAGATCCATTACAGTCAACCTTCGTTGTGGATATGGCAGCCGATGATGATGATGACATGCCTCAGTCTCTTTCACGCCAACCGTTACGACAGCAGCACAGTAGTGCTCAGCAACATTATCGACTGAATGTAAATGTCAAGCCTGTGGTTTGCAAGACAATGAAGTTACAGTGAGAGCAAGCTGCTTGATGCCACAAGAATCGCAAGGTGGTCAGCGTTATACAGATAGCAACATTGGTGTGTACAAATGCTGAAATATAAATGTGTAGCCACGCAGAGAACTCCGTTAAGCCCTGAACAGACGAGACCACGTGCCGTCGGTCCGAGACATTATTTGATAAGAACAGTTTCAAGTTTAATTTAAAAGGACAGCGAATACTCAGGAAAAAAAAGTAACCTTGAAGTGTCCAGTACATTCCAACATGACCTGAAATCAGCTGTATGAATCAAGAATTAAAGATGTCCAGTATAATGTCTCACACTGAAGAGACCACGTGTCCAGATAGCAGTTAGAAAAATAAAGAAACTTCCATGACCAACGAGAACACAATCATGTATGAGACTATTGTTACAAGCTGGAGGGGATATGCCCCGCAGAATTTATGTTGACATTTTTTCAATTTTTAACCCCCGTAAATACGTTCAATAAACGTTCAGAAAGAGAGTGCGACTTGGGGCCAGAAGGGGGCTATCCATAAAAGACGTCCACAGGAGAGAGGGGAATGAGGGGTATTTAACACGTGGACAATTGTGGACATGGGGGGAAAAGGGGGAGGGGGTGGTATTTAAATTCACAGTGGACGTCCAATTCACAAACCACGTGGCAACTCTCACTCACACACACACATCTATCAACTCTCACTCACATACAAATCTATCAAGAGTAACAAACTCTCTGATCTTGTCAAGATTCTTACTGTCCAGTTAAACCCAAATAAACGTTCTTCGGTTTTGTCCGTCTTTCCAGGCCTTCCAATCTTTGTAGACTCAAGTCTTTAATACGAAGAGGTTTTTAGTTTGGTACTCCTGTTTTCTGGAACAAACACCCTTAGTATATTAACTCTGTGGAAACCGACATTACAATTATTGTGATTTCATAATTAGATTCTTTTCTATGTGAATTTATGAACAGTAGAACGGTGGAAAATTGTTTATTAACCACCCATATCCATTTTCGAGAGTGGTCTTCTTCTTTGATCCTTAGCCACCGACCGTCAAAGCAGTCAGTGGCCATCACGCTTGGTGGCGTATTGTAGGGCAACAACAAATTGATTCCACTTTGCTCGGTCGGCGGCCATCCTTCGTACAGTGCCCCAACTCTGGTTGATTCTTTGCATCTCAGCCTCCACAGTCCTCCGCCAAGTTGTTTTTGGTCGGCCTCTCTTTCGTTTTCCTTCAGGGGTCAATTGCACAGCTGTTCTTGTGATGGCATCGGGGTCTCTTCTGAGGACATGGCCAGCCCAGCTTCAGCGTTTGCCAACTATGATGGTGTGCATGTCCTCTAGCTTGCTCCGAGTAAGCAGATCTTGGTTGATAATGATATTCGGCTAAAAGATTCGGAGAATTTTTTTTAGGCATGTTGTGTGAAAAGAGGACAATTTCGACATTTCCTTCACAGTAACTCGCCAGCATTCCGCACCATAGAGAAGCACAGAAAGCACACAGCTCTGATATAATCTTAATTTTGTGCTTGTGATGTAATGAGAGGACTTCCAGATGTTGTTTAGACTATAAAAGGCTGATCTTGCTTTGTTCATTCTGTTGTCTTTGCTTTCTAAAGTGGTGAATTGTGTTTATTAACAGTTTGAGGTTCACTTATGTTTTTAGTATTTTTTTTTTCGTAGTCATGGTAGATATGGAATTTTGTTTCAGTAGCTAAAATGACCAAAAACAGGCTTTCAACCTTCATGGTGCTTGATTATTTTATACCACTAACGTCACGACAATAATCATTTTACATGTTAGTAGAAATTTAGTTTATATTTACAACCATTGATTAATTATATTCTGAGTTTAAAGAATCTCGACGCATTGTTTGTTGCCTGCAATGCGCCAGGCCATAGTGCATACATTGCTGTTGAAAGGCGTATGGCACCATTATCTCATGACCTATCGGGACAGATTGTCCACATGATCACTTTGGATCACGCCTTGATTCCAATAGCAAAATTGTTTACCAACTTTCGTGACCTGCCCGTCATAATAGGTAGCGAATCAGGTTTGTTTATCGAGTCTCATCACGCGAGCTATCATTCTATCATAAGATATCTGACAGACCGCACGTGTATAACATAGAATCTTTGAAGTAGACTCACGGGCAAAATCTTTCCCTGAGTATGTTTTGAAGTTCGTACTCAGGGTAGTCAGATTTTCCCGAGTGCTCTTTGATGTCGAGTCAAGGGCAAAAATCTTCGAGAACCCCGTTACACGGATATAAGGCTTTGATGGCGGTCGAACGCCCGAGAAAGGCCGACCGTAAACTTTTATCTTGGGAACTCTGGTTCTGATTCTCTCGATACACATGGTAACGTGAAAAGAAACATCATATATAGATTGTAGAAACATGATGATATATAAACTGTGTTTTCTTAAACCTGCTTTCAGTTGTTACTCATAATTTTAGGATAGTCTAAGCACGTAGTCTAGAACCATTGGGGAAGATGTGTTAATAGCATTCGTGCGGGTTGTCATTCTGATTTTCTGGTAATAGAAATTAGTGTTTACGCGAATAGGAGTGTTAAGCTTTTACCATTATAATTCACTTAGATTTTCTAGCTGTTAGAACTAGTAAAAAAAATAACGTGTAGCTACCCTCGTATTTTATACCAGATGTTCAGTTATAATGTTAATTTTCACCACCCGCTTTCTCACACACGTAGAGACTGTTTTAGTTGACTGATTTTTATGCTAGGCGTGGCTGATAGTGACAGAAAAGAATTCACGCTTATTTCATTGTGCTCATATATTATGTGCCTATTATTTAATACCATACGATGACAAACAGACGCCGACAATGTAATAGCTATTAACGAAAGGCGATATTTATGTAATTGCGCATATGGATAATTGAATAATAATTGACATTGTACGCTGATCGTTAAAGCGCAAGACATGGGTAGGGGAGAGTGCATACCTTCATCCGACCTGAAATCTCAGCGCTAGCGAAAGCAGACCGAATAGGCGAAAAGGAAAACACCTGTGCAGTTTAACTTTAAGCAGGACTGACGGAGTGGATAAGAGATCGTCTTGTCCCCGGTTGTATGCATATATATATATATATATATATATATATATATATATATATATATATATATATATATATATATATATATATATATATATATATATATATATATATATATATATATATATATATATATATATATATATATATATATAGCTTTACAGAATAGTAGCATTTTTTTCCATAAATGTTTATTTATTCCTACCAGACTTGATCACAAGGGCGTCCTGCGGTTTTTTGGTCTTTTCTTAATTTACTGACTGGTTAATGTTGTTTTTTCTTGGCTTGTGCGTCACCAATTTCATTTGTGAGCAAGGACTTGCCAAAGATACATGAGAAACATTTTAACTTGTAAATTTAAGTGGACTTACAAAACGCAACGATATTTTCCCAATTTTTACCAGCCAATACAAAAAAAAAAAAAAAAAAAAAAACACGCACACTCCCGATTTCTGACAGTCGTATGTAAGAGCATGTATCCAGAAAGTTACGCTGTTTCAGAATCGGCACTCTCCTATAGAGTCAGCCGATAGGATTACCATCATCATCATTTGTAACATTTTTAGCAACCAAATGTTTCCCAATACTGAAAGTATGTTCTTCCATTTTTTTTAATTGTGAACCCCAAGAGAACGTTTTGCTGCACTAACTATTCGCGGTGACATTTTATTCATCCAGGAAAAGTTAAAACACCAGATTTTTCGTTCACTTCGCTAGTCTTGATTTGTTAAGAGGATGGACTGTTGCCAATTTGGAAAGTAAACATGGAAATTTATATATATTCAGGATAATTTTATTTCCAAGGGATATCACCAAGAGTAGGTAAGCGTGATTGAGTGGCCACTGTATGACAGAGAGAGAGTGAACAATTTTCTTGGTTACTGGAACTTTACCAACATTGTATTTTGCTTAAACCTGTTTACTTTACTGGTTACCATTTAGTAGGAACTTTGTTTTCTTTACTGTCTACTCTGTTACATAGTGCTAACCTTTGACCTTTGGGTTATTAACTTTTTCGGTTCTTTTCTCAATAGGGGGAGGGCACATTAATCTGCTAGTTCCTATGCATGTAAATCTTTTTTTTTTCATTTATATATTTGATGTTGTCAAGTTTAAATGATAATAAATAACAAAGAAAACTCACCTTTGTGTGTTGGTCAGACCCATACCCAATTAACCGTAGTTTCTTCACGTTTATATGTCTCGTTGTCACATAGCTCTGTGTGTATGTAGTTAAACTTATATTTATATGTATGAGGAGGACAAGGTTGTTTTATACCAACTCATAGTATTGTAGATAAGCTGGAATAGAGAAACTTACTCATATCATAAACATATCTTCTCCTTAAACTAACACCCGTGAAACCTATTTCTCACACCTTTTTTTCTCACGTACTTATCACCATCCACTCTACTCAGACGGGCTAAAAATAACTCTCAACCTATCTGATACGGCAGAATGGGTGCTCGTGTCCAGGATTTGATCTAAGTCTGAGTTTAGATTAATTACTAACGTCTGTTATTGTATCTTAGTCTAATTCTAGATAGAGCGTGTTATGCGTCCTGTGTTGTGAGTAAAGAAAAGTAATAATAATTATCCCTTAGACAACGTTCTTATTTACTGGATTCTGAACACACAAATTAGAAATGTGTTTCTTTCCACGGCATCTTATATTTTACATACATGTTGATTTGAATAGTGATTTTTGTTGGAGATATGATATATAATAATGTTTGCATAGAAAGACCGCTGGTACGCGTGATTGTTTAACAATCACAATTTTATTAGAGCAGTGGGGCCTGAGCATAGCAAAGGAAGTGCATTGGGCAGTCGCCAAGTTAATCGGCTTCCCTAGCTCCAAACTGACTCCAGGTGTGTGTGAGCATGGTGGAATTATAATAGGAAAATTTAATTGTTTTCCCTTTAATTTTGAATTTTTTTTCCACAGTAGTAATAGTAGATTTACAGTTTCTAGCCTGATCTACCATCCCAATGGTTTAAATAGTCTGCGTTAGGAGCTTTTTTGCCAGTTAACAGCAGCGTTAGATTAGAAAACTGAGTAGCAGGAAGGAGGAAACACAGTAAAAACTGACATTTTTTTTATTTCTCTTAGTTGGTTAGGGAGCAGTGTATCCTTTTCTTCTTTCTTTCTCGGGAAATTCGCAGTCAGTTATTTGCTATGGATGAGCGTGCAAAACTTAGAACAATGCTAAGAGAGAAAAAAAAGGAAATAGGATTACAAGGAGAAGAGATGCTAGCTTTTGTGAACAACGAACTAGACAAATATGAGGCGGAGAAGAAGGAAGCAGCAGAAGCTAGGGAGAAAGAGAAGGAGGAGCGGCCATTGAGGCGGAAATGGAAACTCGCAGAGACATGGAGCGAGAGAGGGAGAGACAACATGAGGAAATAGAGAATGACCAACGACGTCAGCATGAATTGGCACATAGGAATTTAGAGGTCTAAAGTCATTGTGCAGCGTCTAGCTCCAGCAACGGTGAGTCTTCGTCATCTCATTCACTCCTAACTGCCCACTCAAGCAGCCAGTTTCTCCAATTAGCTGCTATGTCTATTGCCCTAGAATCCTTCCCAAGCCCCAATGAGAAATACTTACCTAGATAAATTTGAGAGAATGGCAACACTGTACGGTTTGGAAAGTTCGCGATGGCGCTTGAAGCTTTCCCAGGCCTTAAAAGGCAATGCTTATGATGTGTATGTGAAACTGGGAAGCAGCAATCAAGACAATTACGATATGCTTAAGAAAGCTTTACTAGAGTGCTTCGAAAAGAACGCTCGCAAATTGTTGCAACTTTTCCGAAACAGCAGGAAAGTGGGAGCCGAGACGTATGCTCAGTTCTCTTCTCGTCAGAAGGGATATTTGACTAAGTGTTTGGAGCTTTCAGAACTTCCTTGCACTTTTGAAGGGTTAGAAGAGCTTATTCTAACCGAACAGATCAACAGCACTTTGTCAAACGAAACTCGTAGATCGCTTGCTGAACAGGGACCTGTAATGCTGGAAGACATCTGGACTAAGTCCGATCGGTATACAAAAGCGCTCGCCGAGCTTCCAGGCTCAAAACGAAAACCTACAGATGAGCCCTCTCGCAAAAAAAATCTAGAACAGTCTTCCCAAACATTTTCCCATCAAAACCCAACAGAAACTGTACCCCAAAACCCTCTTCAAAATAATAAATCGAAATTTTACAAAACCCGTTATCCCTCCGAAACCCATGATCATCCCAAGCGACTCCCAAGGCATCACAGCCACAAAGGATACTGCAAAGAGAAAACCCCTGCTCCAGGGATATCTGATCAGGGAAAACAAACCGGGCCGAAGCGGATCGGTTGTTTACAAACAGCCTCACAGCGGAATAGAAAGGTCAGTGATTCTTAACCTGAGGGTGAGAGACCTTCTACGCGAGGAAGTTTTTTAAATGAGATGCACAAATAACGCTTCTAGTCGCAATGGTGGAGATACACTGTGCGATATATTATATCTCTAAAAGTCAAATGTGGGTCACTTGGACCGGTGACGTACAACTCCGCCCATACAACCAATAGCTAAGAGATCCTTTGGTCACTCATTCCCAGGATCTCTCGTGTCCCCTGTCAGTCCAAAAGTTGGTGGGGCCATTCGCGACCAACTTTCGTTGCTGGGCTTGCCTGACAAACAGGTGTTGAGATAATTGGCTGGCCAATGCAAAAGTGTTTCCCGCCTTCCAACTGTCATACCACTGTCTGGTTTTCTATCGCTCCGCGTGTTGGCGGCGGCCTTTGTTACCTCTGTCCATTGTCGCCAGCAAGGTTACACGTCCCTTTGTGTCCCAGCCTTTTGTATTCCGTGGCGGTTGGTGTAAATAGCATGAGAAGCCAAGCTGGGCGTCTCCTGCGCCATTGTCACAATGTGGTGAACTGTCGCTTGTATGGACAGCGGCCGAGCAATAAAGAGACTAAGCTTTTGTGTCAGTCGCTTCGCTTCAAAGTTACCAATAGTCCACAGAAATTGTATCATGCCCAGATGTCTGCTTTTGATGAAACCAGATGTGTTTCGCCAGATTTATCACGACACAATATGGACTTCTAAAGATGATGCCAGGTATGGGGACTCAATCAAAACAATTTATTTTACCACTGATGAAAGAAAAAATGTGGTTCTAGATACCGGTCGCGAGTAATCAAAAACGACGAAATAGCAAATATGGGCTTGAAAGAGCACAAATGTGGGAGAAAATAAAATACGAGAGATGTAGGCCTTAGCGCTCGTTTATCACAACATCTGCTTTCTTATTTTCGTCCTTTTATTATGATAGTTTGTTAGTGGCGCTATCTTATCCCAACAATTTTCAAATCTAATTTCAGGCCATACTTATCTAGTGCCAGTAGTTTTCTGTATTTGTTTTGACTACTGGTTGTTGAAACATGTGATACACTTTTGATATTGAACCTGTAATTTTGAACTAAAACTATAAGCAATTTCACAAAAGAACAAATAAATAGATATACAGATTTTTAAACAAACACAAATCCTGATATATATCGTGATAGATACACATAGAAAACAAGAATCTATGTCACAAACAAAGAGTCACAACTACAAGTATAACATGCACGTACTCTCACATTGAAAGGCATATCATGTCAAAGTCACTGACACATTAATAGTTAGTTTTTTTCATCTGCATTTTCTGCAAGTAAAGAGATATTTCCGTTTTTATCATTTACATTCTTGCAATATGAAGGTAACATATTGACATACCTAATTTACTCAACAATGGCGCTTTTTTGTGTAATATAATTCTGACTAAATCTACAAACATTTATGTTTTTACAGATGCATTAATTTAAACTGTTCTGATCTTCATCTCGGTAAAGGTCAAGTAATAATAACTAGAATCGGGATGCCAGACAGTACCGTTATAGTTCTGTACTTTCCACAAACCGTTCAAGTTTGAATAGTAACAATCATTATACCACCAAGCTCCACGAAAAAACATCGCACAGTTGCCATCAAAGTTACTTGAAGCTTTATCGTTGTCTCGGTCATACGTTGAAAAAAAGAATCCATTGTGATACGTTAAGGCGTCCCCTGCTGTTCCATCATACTCCCCCAATGTGAGTCTGTAATTCGACAGCTCGTCAGAGATCATGAAGTTTGAGTAGTGAGCAAAATGTTGTGTACCTCCGTATTCCATATCAATTCTGAGATCAGTATAACCCTGAAATAAAGAAATCGCGAATTGTACAAAGTATATTTATATACATATT